>PVJI01028343.1:0-16615 GCA_004026765.1 Micronycteris hirsuta
GATCAAATGGATTTAACAGATATGTATATAGAACCTTTTATCCCAAAGAAACAAAATACACATTCTTTTCAAATGCATATGAAACATTTTCAAAGATAGATCACATGACAGGACACAAAACAAGCCTCAACAAATTCAAGACAAATGAAATCATATCACACATTTTCTCTGACACCAAGGGACTGAAACTACAAACCAAGGTCAATGAAAAAACTCAAAAACACTCAAACTCATGGAGATTGAATAGCATGCAATTAAACAAAAAATGGGTTAAGAATAAGATCAAGGAAGAAATCAAAAAGTTTCTGGAAGCAAATGAAAATGAACACACAACAGTCCAAAACTTATGGGACACAGCAAAGGCAGTCCTGAGAGGGAAGTTCATAGTAATACAAGCCAACTAAGAAAGAGAAACATTTCAAATAAACAATCTACCCCTACATCTACAAGAACTGGAGGAACAACAAAAAACAAAGCCCACAGCGAGTAGAAGGAAGGAAATAACCAAGATCAGAGAAGAATTAAATGAAGTAAGAGACTAAAACAACAATCCAAAGGATCAATAAATCCAGGAGCTGATGCTTTGAAAAGATAAACAAAATCGGCAACTCTTTAAGTAAATTCATCAAGAAAAAAGAGACAGGACCCAAATAAACAAAATCAGAAATGAAAGAGGAGAAATTACAATTGATACCATAGAGATACAAAGGATTATAAAACATTACTACAAACAACTATATGGCAAGGAACTTGAAAACCTGGGTGAAATGGACAAATTTCTAGAAAAATATAATCTCCCAAAACTGAATGAAGAAGCAGAGCATGTGAACAGACCAATAACAGCTGATGAAATCGAAGCAGTAATCAAAAAAAATTCCGGCACACAAAAGCCCTGGACCACATGGTTTCACAAGAGAATTTTACAAAACATTTAAGGAAGAGCTAACCCCTATCCTTCTCAGACTACTCCAAAATATCCAAGAACAGGGAAAACTCCCAAACTCTTTTTACGAAGCCAGCATCATCCAAATTCCAAAACCAGATAGACACAACAAAAAAAGAAAAGTACAGGCCAATATCGCTCATGAACATAGACACTAAAATCAACCAAATTATGGCAAACTGTATCCAGCAATATATTAAAAAGATCATACAACATGATCAAGTGGGATTCATTCCAGGGATGCAAGGATGGTACAATATTGGCAAATCAATAAATGGAATACATCACACAAACAAAAGCAAAGACAAAAATCACCTCATCATATTAATAGATGCAGAAAAACCATTTGATAAGGTACAGCATCCATTTAGAATTAAAACAATCAGCAGAGTGGGAGTAGAGTGGGCATACTTCAACATCATAAAGGCCATATATGAGAAACCTACAGCCAACATTATACTCAATGGGCAAAAACTAAAAGCTTTCCCACTAAGATCAGGAACAAGACAAGGATGTCAGCTTTCACCATTGCTATTCAATATACTACTGGAAGTCCTAGCCACAGTGATCAGACAAAAAAGAGAAATAAAAGGCTTCCAAACTGGAAAGGAGGAAGTAAAACTGTCACTGTTTGCAGATGACATGAGAGTGTACATAGAAAACTCTATAGACTCCACAAAAAAACTATTCGACCTAGTAAGTGAATTTGGCAAAACAGCAGGATTCAGAGTCAACATTCAGAAATCAAAGGCATTTTTGTACACCAACAATGAGATTCAGAAATCAAGAAAAAAATCTCATTTGCTATAACAACCAAAAAATGAAATACCTAGGAATAAACATCACCAAGGAAGAAAAAGATCTGTCTGTACTCAGAAAGCTACAGAACACTGAAGAAAGAAATTAAGGAAGACAAATAAATGGAAGCATATACTGTGTTCCTGTATTGGAAGAATTAACATTATCAAAATGTCCATATAACCCAAAGCAATTTACAGATTCAACACAATACCTATTAAAATACCAATGACATATTTCACAGATATAAAACAAACATTTCAAAAATTTATATGGAACCATCAATGACCCCGAATGCTGCAGCAATTTTGGGAAAGAAAAACAAAGTAGAAGGAATCACACTACCTGACATCAAACTATATTACAAGGCCACAGGAACGAAAACGGTCTGGTACTGGCATAAGAACAGACACATAGATCAATGGAACAGAACAGAGAGCTCAGAAATAAACCCAGGTCTCTATGGTCAATTAGTATTTGACAAAGGGTGCAGAAGCATAAAATGAAATAAAAACAGCCTCTTCAGTAAATGGTTTTTAGAGATCAGGACAGCTACTTGGAAAAAAATAAAACTTGATCAGCAACTTACACCATACACAAAAATAAATTCTAAGTGGATAAAACACTTAAATATAAGTTGTGACACCATCAAAGTCCTAGAGGAGAACATAGAGAGGAAATTCTCAGACATCCCATGCAGCAATGTTTGAGCAACATGTCACCTAGAGCACAGGACATAAAGGAAAGAACAAACAAATGGGACCTCATCAAAATAAAGAGCTTCTGTAAGGCTAAAGAAAACAGCATTAGAATGAAAACAGAACCAACTGCATGGGAAAACATATTGCAAATGATACCTTGAACAAGGGTTTGATCTCCAAAATATATAAAGAACTCACATGACTCAACACCAAGAAGACAAACAAAATTAAAAAATGGACAAAGGACCTGAACAGACATGTCTCCAAAGAGGACATACAGAGGGCCCAGAGACATATGAAAACATGCTCAGCATCACTAGCCATCAGAAAGAGGCAAATTAAAACCACAATGTGATACCACTTCACACCAGTCAGAATGGCCATCATAAGCAAATCAACAAAGAGTAAGTGCTGGCAAGGTTATGGAGAAAAGGGAACCCTAGTGCACTGTTGAAGGGAATGCAAAGTAGCATAGCCACTATGGAAAACAGTACGGAATTTCCTCAAGAAACTAAAAAGGGAATTGCCATTTGAAACAGCAATTCCACTGCTGGGATTATACCCTAAGAATCCTGAAATACCAATTCAAAAGAACCTATGCACCTCAATGTTCATAGCAGTACAATTTATAATAGCCAAGTGCTGGAAACAACCTAAGTGCCCATCAGTAAATAAGTGGATCAAAAAAAAAACAAAACTGTGGTACATTTACACAATGGAATGCTATATGACAGAGACAAAGGAGCTCCTTCCCTCAGGACAGCCTGGGTGGAACTTGAGACTATTGTGCTAAGTGAAGTAAGCCAGGCAATGAAAGACAAATACCAGATGATCTCACCTATAATGGAACCTAATCAATGAAACAAACAAGCAAGCAAAATAACCAGAGACATTGAAATAAACAACAAACTTATAGTAACCAAAGAGGAGAGGGATAATGGGAGATAATAGAGGAAGGGTCATCAAGGAATATGTATAGAGTACACATGGACAAAGCCAAAGAGGGTAGGTTGAAGGGTGGGAGGTGGGGATGGATAGTGCAGGGGACGGTGGGGTACATAGTTGAGTGAAAATGGAGATAACTCTTCTTGAACAACAATAAAAAAGAATGCTTTTGTACAAATAGGCAGCATTGGAATCATGCAGATGAGAAATAAATTGGCTAAATATCTTTTTTGAAAAATTAAAAATAGAACTACCATATGACCCAGAAATTCCACTCCTGGGAATATATGTGAGAAATCCAAAACACTAATTGAAAAAGATATAGGCACCCCTATGTTCATTTCAGAATTTTTATAATAGCCAAGATATGAGAGTAACCCAAGTACCCATCAACAGACAATTGCATAAAGATTTAGTAAATATTCACAATAGAATATTACTCGCCTAAAAAAGAATAAAATCTTACTATTTGTCACATGGATGGGCTTACAGGCAATTATGCTAAGTGAAATAACTCAGACAGAAAAAGACAAATACCAAATATCAGTTGAGGACTTCTGGCCAGATAGCGGTGTAGGTTAATACACTTTGCCTCCTTGCACAACCAACAGAAGGACAACAACAAATTTAAAAACAAAAATAATCAGAACTGCCAGTAAATCAACTGTACGGAAGTCCAACTACTAACAAGGCAAAGAAGAAACATTCATTGAGACTGGTAGGAGGGGCGGAGATGGGCAGCCAGGTGGAGAGGTCTCGTAGCAAGGTGGTAACTGGTGGTGCAGGCAAGGTGGCAGCTGGCAGAGCAGGCAGTCCCATGTTTCCATGCGGATAAACTGGGAGGAACAACTGAGGAGTGAGAGAAACCATGCAACCCAGAGTTCCAGCGCAGGGAAATAAAGCCTCAAAACCTCAGACTGCAAAAACCTGTGAGGGTTTAGACAGTGGGAGAAACTCCAAGCCTCAAAGGAGAGTTCGTTGGAGAGACCCACGGGGTCCTAAAAGTATACAAAACCACACACCTGGGAATCAGCATCAGAAGGGCCCAATTTGTTTGTGGGTAGCAGCAGGAGTGACTGAAAGCCAGTAGAGAGCTGAACAAGTGGTACTGTTCTCTCTTGAACCCCTCCACCACATACAGCACCACAGCACAGCAAGCTGGGTTACCCCGCCCTGGCGAATACTTAAGGCTCTGCCCTTACTATATAACAGGCACACCAAGACAAAAAAAAAAGGATGCAAGTGAAAGAACAGATGAAAGCTCCAGAAAAAATACAACTAAGTGATGAAGAGATAGCCAATCTAACAGATGCACAGTTCAAAACAGTGCTAATCAGGACGCTCACAGAATTGGTTGAGTATGGTTGCAAAATAGAGGGGAAAATGAAGGCTATGAAAAGTGAAATAAAGGAAAATATACAGGGAACCAACAGTGACAGGAAGCAAACTAGGACTCACATCAACGGTTTTGACAAGAAGGAAGAAATAAACAGTCAACCAGAACAGAATGAAGAAACAAGAATTCAAAAATATGAGGAGAGGCTTAGGAACCTCTGGGACAACTTTAAACATTCCAACATCCACATCATAGGGGTGACAGAAGGAGAAGAGGAAGAGGAAGAAATTGGAAATCTATTTGAAAAAATAATGAAGGAGAACTTCCCCAATCTGGCAAAGGAAACAGACTTCCAGGAAGTCCAGGAAGCCCAGACCGTCCCAAAGAAGTTGGACCCAAAGAGAAACACACCAAGGCACATCATAATTACATAACCCAAGATTAAAGATAAGGAAAGAACCTTAAAAGCAGCAAGAGAAAAGGAGACAGTTACCTACAAAGGATGGCCCATAGACTATCAGCTGATTTCTCAAAAGAAACCATGCAGGAAACAAGGGGATGGAAAGAAGCATTCAAAGTCATGAGTAGCAAGGACCTACATCCAAGATTACTCTATCCAGCAAAGCTATCATTTAGAATGGAAGGGCAGACAAAGTGCTTCCCAGATAAGGTCAAATTAAAGGAGTTCATCATCACCAAGCCCGTATTATAGGAAATGTTAAAGGGGCTTATCTAAGAAAAATAAGATAAAAAATATGAACAGTAAAATGACAATGAACTCACAACTATTAATAACCGAACCTAAAGAAAATACAAAAACAAACTAAGCAAACAACTGGAACAGTAACACAATCACAGAAATGGAGATCACGTTGAGGGTTATCAATGGGGGAGTGGGAGGGGGAGAGAAAGGGGAAAGGTACAGGGAATAAGTAGCATAAATGGTAGGTAGAAAATGCACAGGGGCCCTGGCTGGTGTAGCTCAGTGGATTGAGTGCGGGCTGGGAACCAGAGGGTCCCGGTTTGATTCCCAGTCAGGGCACAGGCCTGGGTTCAGGCCAGGTCCCCAGTGAGGGCCATGTGAGAGGCAACCATACATTGCTGTTTCTCTACCTCTCTTTCTCCCTCCCTTCCCCTCTCTCTAAAAATAAATAAATAAAATCTTAAAAAAAAAAAGAAAGGAAAATGCACAGGGGAAGGTTAAGAATAGTATAGCAAATGGATAAGCCAAAGAACTTAAATGTATGACCCATGGACATGAACTAAAGAGGGGGATGCAAGTGGGAAGCTGTGTAGCAGAGGGGAATAAAGGGGGGAATGGGACAACTAAGAGCATAATCCATAAAATATATGAATAAAAGAAAAAAGAAATACCATATGATTTCGTTAATAAGTGGAATCTAAAGAACAAAAAAAGAAACAAAGAGAACAGTAACACTTATGCACACAGAGAACAAACTGAAGGGTTGCCAGATGGGAGGGGAGTGGGGATAAATTAAAGATGTGAAAGGAATACAATGTTAAGAAATAGTCACAGTGATGTAAAGTACAGCATAAGGAATATGGTCAATAAGATTGTAATAACTATGTATGTTGACAGGTGAGTACTAGTATTATCAGGGAGATCTCTTTATAAATTACATAATTGTCAAACCACCATGCTGTACATGAAACATATATTAAATGACATTAAATGTCAACTGTAATTTAAACATTAAATATAAATTGTAACATTAACTTAGTTTAATTAATTGATTGATTAATGTCATAATGGTATTCTTTACTGAGGTAAAGTTCACAAAAAATAAAATTAAACTTTTCAAAGTGAAAAATTCAGTAGCATTCACAATATTGTGCAACCATCACCTCTAGTCCCAAAACATCTTCGTCACCCTAAAAGGAAACCCCACTCCCATTAAACAGATACTCCCAATTCCCCCATCCCCAGCCCCAAGGAAGCACTTACTTACTTTCTGTTTCTATGGATTAACTTATTCTGGATACTTCATATAAAAGGAATCGTACAGTTACAAATAATTTTTTTAATGAATCTCTAAGAAAAAAATGAATCTATACTTTTTATTTAGCAGTACTTCGACTTAAAACTTATTTCTCATTTAATGAACAGAAATTAAGAACCTCATATGCATTATCATAATTTTTATTTTAATTCATGAACAAATGAAATAAAATACTTATTTATTTTCTATCTTTACCAGCAAAAGAAATCTAAAACCCTACCCAGATTATGCCAAACAGTAAGATAAGTTAATTTAGAAAGTTAATTATATAGCAAACAGGAAGATGTTGGAAACAAGAAAAAGGCAGGCAAAAACTTATAGTTCATAATAATCTGATAAGGCCTAAAACAGATTTCAATTTGCATTATTTATGAAGACAGGTTTTGCTAGAAAAAATATAAGACATCTATTGATTAAACTTAAAAGTGAGGATTTAAAAAAAACTTCAAATTAAACCTTTAATAACCAAAACATGATGACAATTAAATTTTCCTTCAGTTCTTTGTAAAAATCAGCTATTGAGTAATTCAGAAGAGCTGAGCATTTTTTTCATTACGTGGGTTTCTTTTCTTAATTTGCACTTAAAATTATTTCTATCATATGTCATAAAACGGCGAGTTCCTACCCTCACTTAAGTCTCCTATTTTTGTTGGGTCTTTATAATAATCTCTTCATCTTGATTCTCTTATTAAATCTTGATTTTCATCTTTCTCTTCTTACATGGATTTTCCCCCTTCATCCTCTTCATTACGCTCACATTCGTCTACCCATCCTTTCCGGCAGCTTTCCAATGTTTTCCTTCCATTATGGCATATGTAAGAACTGTTTATATACGCCACTAACCTGTATAAATCCCAATCCTGTACATATATTGCCCTTCTTATTACACTTGTTTTTTATTATGATCTTGAGGACTTCCATTTCTTTCTAGGGTCCTTGTCATTACTATGTAAGGATCATGGGTATGGTATGTGAAAAATCATGGCAGAAAAACATTGAAAATACCAACACAACTTTCCTTTGTAAGATCAATGACTGCTAAGGACATGGGAGGGGCTTTTAGAAGAGGTTCAAGTAACCTCTTCTAAAGAAAAGCGCTGGAGTTTTCCTGATGTATTGGGAAAGGTTTCAACCACACCTTCGGTTTCACTATGAAAAGTATTGTCTTCACATAAGGTCCTATTTTCTGGTCTCACAATGGCATATTTTGCTTCTGCTATAGTAAAACAAAGTAAACAACTTGTGAAAGCCTCCATAACTTCAAACCAGTGAATAACACAAGAACAGACAGTCTTCAAATAGCTTACTGTTTTCAGGAGTCTTGGAAAACCAGCCAGTAGCTCTGCCAACTGTGGATTCTCAGGTTTCTAGAATAAAAATCATATCATTAAGTATCAAATTTGACAACAATGATAATATTCACCATTACTATGTGATCTCACACAAAAATGGAATCATTCAGATGTAAAGTCATATCCCAGTTCTGCCACTAACTTCCGTCTTCTCATGGTGTGAGGATTATGAGAGATGACATAGTAAGCCCTGAAGTGTTACTTTACCTCTAAATGAATATTATCCAAACACTATGATATCCATTAGATTATAAAATTTATCCCTAGGTACTTTAGAGCACTATTGCTCTAAAAAACTAACAATAAGAAATTTAAGTTACTTATTTGTTATATTGCGAAATGTGCTTGCATGATTTATATTTACATGAATTATCTCTTGTGTGGCAAGAGTATGAGAGTTTAGTTTTTAGTTGTATTTAGATGGGCTGGAATTACAAACAGTATAAAGTTGCTTCTATTCTGTTTATCAAAAAGCAAAGAAAATTATTAAATTTAGGTCCCTCAAAGAAATATAAAAGAGTGAAGCTGTGGGGCCACGTACATATTAAATAGAAAGCCATGACGATAAATATGAACACAAATGGGGACAGAGAGAGATGGACTGAAAGAACAGACATTACTGAAAGGAAAAAATTAGGGGAAAAAAGGTAGGAGAAGAAAAAGAAAAGAAAGAAGTGAGATATAATCAGTTAATCAACTATAAGCCTAAGACAAGAAATAAGAAGGAAAGCATAAGTACAATATAATATGTAGAGAAAAATATATAGACTTTCAGTATATATGAATATATTTATGAGTAATACATTAGTATTATTAGAAATATACTTTTAACAAAGCCTCCATTTTATACATATTTCATTATGTTACTATTAAAATATAGTATTTTATAAAACTGTAAATATACTACATGTAAAATATAAAAACCTTCATTTCATATATTTTTATTATATACTAAAATACATACAATTTTATAAAACTATATTAAGTATATGTAAAAGGTGTTATTTTATATAAAAGCAAATATAATTTTAGAAATAAATATATTACATATGAAATATACATAATATATGGATATGAAAAATACATAAAATAGAGGCTTTTGTTCATAGTATACCCCTAACAATACTGAGTTGTATTACTCCATCAGTATTTCTTCTTATATACCACTGTATCAAAATTTTTAATTTTGTCACTATAAAATAAGTCATTCAATTATTTGAAGATGGTCATCCATGACAACTTGAAAGCTGTACATTTTTTCTAGAAAGAGAGATAAAAATAGGAAAAAAAAATGTTCCTAACACATCTGCTTTCCATTTGGACAAAGAATTGATCATCGGAATTCTAAGGAGAATTGTATGACTTGAAAAGATATATTTAAAGGAACATGAGATAGGGCTATGAAAAGCTTAAAATGTTAACCTAAAATTACAGGCTCACAATAGAAGGAAGCTAAAAAATGTACCATAACGCAGTTCCTACATTATCATATAGTTCTCATTTCCTTCTTATTTATGACAAATTTCCTCAATCTAACTCAACTGAATTTGTCATATTCCCAGAAATTCAAATAATTGAATCAGTATATTTGATGCCTAGTATATCAATTAGGCATCAGTTAATTACACAGTACTCCATTTGTCTGTTTTCTTATACACATTCAGGAATATAAAAAATGCTTCTTACCTTCAAGACCTTATTCTAGGGCTCCAGGAGATGTACAATTATGTTTCCTAACCTCCACTAGCTTTTAGTGAAGCAGGAAATTTAAAGTGAATATTTAAATAACTATAATATTAAAATATCTGAAATTTGAACTTTTAAAAGGTCATACTTGACACTGGGTAAATATTTTTTAGAAATATAATACAAAAATTTCTTTCTTGGCTTCAGTCAACATGGCCAGGAGTAGGTAAATGCTATGCTCGATCCTCCCATGACCACATCAAAAATTATAATTAAATTATCGAACAACCACGCTTGAGTACCAACTGAAGATTAGCTGAACAGAATTCTCATAACTAAGAACATCAAGAAGCCACATCAAGAATGGTAGGAGTACTTCCAGGTCAAGAAGGGGGCACAGGTAAACACAGCTTACCTCCTCACACGATCACTCAGAACCGTCAGAAACTGAGTTGATGGAAGTCCCACAAGTATGGAATTAAAGAAACTACACCCAACCAGACAGATAGGAATGGCAGAAATACAGAGACACTGAATGGGCTGGCCCCACACTGACATGTGATGAATAAAAATTCTGAAGGGACATCTCCGGAACAAGCCAGGCCCCCCAGTCCATGGTTCCAGTGCCAGGAGGATAACTTCCCATAACATTTGGCTGCAAAACCCAGCAGGGATTGAGTCAGTAGAAGAGATTTCTGGAGTCCCAAGAAGTTCCCCTTAATCTACACAGGGACTTATCTGACTCACTTCCTCTGAGCTCTAGCACTAGGGTAGCAGCTTGATGAGCACCAGTGGCATACGGGAGGAACTGACATGTCTAGCATCAAGGCAAAGCTGAGAACAGCTTTCTCCTAGTCAGAAAGAAGGGCAGAGCCACTGTTCCTTTTCTGAACCCTCCCCTGGAGACACAGAGCCAGAGGCAGGGACTATATCTGAGATTCCATTAACCTCATTAACACTGTTTGCCCACCCCGAAGATCCCCTGAGGCTCTGCCTCACACAACTTATGGCCCACCCAAGATGCTTTCCTATGAGTGGTTCGTCTTGGCTCATGCTCCCAACTTTCTAAACCCTCTCAAACAAGCAACAGCAGATCTCAGTGAGCCCCCACCCCCATACCTCTTCTGAGGTGGCTTCAGGTCTGGCACTAGCAGTAGCCAACCAAGGTTCACAGCTTGGCTTCACCTGGGAACCTCCAGGCCACCAAAAGTAGCAGCCATCTGCAGATTGCTCTGTAGCTCATGCAGGGTGGCTCTGGGCAGAACACAGGTGGAGGCTGACCTCTGCCTACACCACCTGGGAAATGCCAGAACTTGTGCACTCAGTGGACAGCTATAGACCACATCAGAGCACCACCACCCAGCCCCTGAACAGCTGATCCTCCATGGAGGGCAGAGATTGGTGGTCAGTGATCAATGCCAGTCCTTGAAGCTGACTGGCCTGGATAAATCCCTCCCACTGACCTTCCAACAGCAATCAAAGCTCAACTAAAGAGGTGAGTGTACTCTGTCCACACAGAGGGTGCACCTCGAATACCTGGTGTGGTGACTGGGGAGACTGTACACTGGACCATACAGGACTCCTACTACATTAGGCCATGCTACCAAGATAGGGACCCGTAGCAGCTCTACCTAATCCACAGAAACAACCACAGGGAAGTGGCCAAAATGAGGAGACAAAGAAATATAGTGCAAATTAAAAAACAGATCAAAACTCCAGAAAAAGAGCTAAACAAAATGGAGATAAGCAATCTGTCAGACGCAGAGTTCAAAACACTGACTATAAGGATGCTCTGAGAACTTACGGAGGACCTCAACAGCATAAAAAAAAAGATCCAGTCAGAAATGAAGGAGACGCTAATTGAAATAAAGAATAATTTACTTGAAAAAAACAGTTAGTGAGTGGATGAAACCAAGAATCAGGTCAGTTACTTGGAACATAAGGAAGCAAAAACCACACAGAACAAAGAGAAGAAGGAAAAAAACAATCCAAAAAAACCAAGGGTGTTTTAAGGAGTCTCAGGACAATTTCAAGTGTCAAACATTCACATCAGAGGGGTGCCGAAGGAGAAAAGAAAGAGCAAGAAATTGGAGAACTACTTGAAAAAATAGTGAGAGAAAACTTCCCTAGTTTGTTAAAGGAAATAGAAATGCAAGTCCAGAAAGTCCAGGAAGCACAGAGAGTTCAAAACAAGATGCATGCAAAGAGGCCCACTCCAAGACTCATCAATAACTAAAAGGAAAAGGGTAAAGATAAAGAGGGAATCTTAAAAGCTGCAAGAGAAAAGCAGTTAGTGTCCTATAAAGGAATTCTCATAAGACTATCAGCTGATACCTCACAAGAAACTATATAGGCTATAAGGTATTTGCAAGAAATTTGCAAAGTCATGAAAAGCCAGATCCTACAGACAAGATTGCTTTACCCAGCAAAGCTAACATTTAGAATCAAAGAGTGGATAAAGAGGTTCCTAGACAAGAAAAACTAAAGGAGTTCATCATCACTGAACCACTATTGTATGAAATGTGAAAGGGACTTATTTAAGAAAAATAAGAACATCAAAACTATGAAAAATAAAATGGCAATAAAACATATCCACCAACAATTGAACCTAAGAAAACAAGCAATCAAGAACAACAGGCAGAATCAGGTATATGGAGAGCATTTTGATGGTTGTCAGATGGGAGGTGGGTCTGGGGAAATAGGTGAAGATGTAAGGGGATTAAGAAGTACAAATTGGTTGTTACAAATGGCCATGGGGATGTAAAGTACAGCGTAGGAAGTGGAGTAGCCAAAGAACTTATTCTCATGACCTATGCACATGAGCAATGGTGGGGGATTGCCTGAGGTAGTAGGGGGCACTGTGTAGAGTGGGGCAAAGGGGGGAAAAGAGGATAACTGTAATGGCATAATCAATAAAATATAATTTAAAAAAGACTGGTAGGAGGGTCAAAAAAATGGACTTGTCCTACACCCATGTGTGTCATTTAAGAATTGGCAGGGATCTCTGCTGCATCATTCTCTCAATGATTGAAGTGCCCCATCCCCACAATGGGCTCCCCACATTAGGTTCCTGACCCTAGAATACTAGTGCTGGGAAAAGGAGTCCCCTCAGCACCTGCCTTTGAAATTAAGCAGGAATGCTGTCCAGTGAGACTGAGGGCTGTTAAGTGTTCCTCTTAAAGGGTCCACACACAAACTTACTGACTGACACACTCACTCTGAACTCCAGGGCTGGGCAGAAGCTGGAAAAACATCACAGCCATGTAAGGAGAGGAACTGAATTGTCTGGCCTCAGGGCCAGAGCTGCAGTAAAAAGCTCACTCCACCATTTTGTTCCTTTGTTTAGTCCTCTCTACACAGAGCTAACAGGTACAATTGAACTTCAAACCTGAATCTGCATCAAACTCCCCACACCCAAGTGATTTTCTAAGAACCCATCCCAGCCTATTCCATGCATGGGCCAGAACCTCTCTGTGTGGTTGTTATTTGAAAGTTGTTGCCCTCAGCCCATGCTGTGGACTTCCCTAAAACCTCTCAAAAATCTACAAACTCCAAACAAGCAGCACCTGGCCTTGGCATGCCCTTTTATTCTTGCTAAGCAGCCCCTATCCTCAAGAGCCACAGCCAGCCTCAGATCACAGGCTCCTTCTCCTGGGACAAGCACACTTCTCCCAGGAGCCTACGAGCCAACCACAGGCCACTACTACCAGTTGGTTCCAGCTGGCTATAGCATCAGCTGGCATCGGACTGTACTGGAGTCCTACCCAAAAGGCTCCAGAACTGACACAACCTGTGACAAGCTTCAGACCACACTAGAGCCCCACCCCATTAGCTTCACAAATGACAAATCCAAAGGTGGGGGTGCGGGGGCGGGGCTCAGCAGGGACCAGAGCCTTGCAATAGCAAATTTCACTGGTTGAGATTGATACCCCACACAATAGCTCATCCACTGTAGTCACAACCAGTCATCACAGCCAGTCAGCCTGAGGGTCAATCCCACCCATTGGCAACATCAATCAAGGCTCAAGTACAATAGGAGCGCACATACAACCCACACAAGGGACACCCATAAGGTACCCAGCTCAGGTGACTGGGGAGAGTACACCACTGGGCCCCACAGAACACCACTTACATAAGGCCACCCTGCCAAGACTGGAAGACTTAACAGTTCTACCTAATATACAGAAACAAAAACAGACAGGCAGCAGAAAAGAGGAGACAAAAAAAAAAATTTGTGCCAAATGAAAGAACAAAAAAAATTGAGAAAAGAAATAAACAAAATGGAATCAAGCAATCTATCAGATATAGAGTTCAAACATTAGTTACAAGGATGCTCAACGAATTTAAAATTAGATGAACTCAATGAGAACTTCAAAGACTGTAAACATTAAAAATGACATAGACCATAAAACCATAGGTAATATCATAAAAAATAGGTAAAACTGAGTAATACAATAACTGCAATGAAGAATATGTTAGATGGAATCCACAGCCAATTAGATGGTGCAGGGAACCAAGTCATGGATTTGGAAGACAAAGTAGTGGAAAATACACAATCAAAACAGCAAATGAGGACTTCCGGCCAAGATGGAGGTATAGGTAGACACACCGTGCCTCCTCACACAACCAAAAGAGGAAAAACAGCAATTTAAAAAACAAAAACAGCCAAAACTGACAGAAAATTGAACTGAGTGGAAGTCCAACAACCAAGGAGTTAAAGAAGACACGTTCATCCAGACCAGTAAGCGGGGCAGAGTGGGGAGGAGAATGCACAGGGAGACGGTGGTTTGTGGGAGCAGGCAGTTTGTGGAGCAGTACCGGCAATGCTACAGCTGCCTGGAGAGACCCGCGGTGGGCACACCTGGCCAAAAATGCTGCCATCGCACTTGGAGAAATCTGCAGTTGGCCCACCCGGACCCAGCAGGGCCGAGACTGGTGGACCAGGCGGTCTCTCATTCACACGCAGATAAACTGAGAGACAAAGCTGGGAAGCAGAGCAGGCTGCACAAGCCACCATCACGGGGACATAAAGCCTCAAATCATCGATTGAAAACACCTGTGGGGGTTGAGGCAGCAGCGGGAGGAACTCCCGGCCTCATAGGAGAGTTCATTGGAGAGACCCATGGGGACTTGGAACTACGCAAGCCTGCCCACCCACTCGGGAGCCAGCACAGAAGGACCCAACTTGCTTGTGGGTAGCAGGGGAAGTGCGGAGAGTGGAGCAGGCACCATTGTTCGCTCAGGCCCCGCCCCCACAGGCAGTGTCACAACACTACGACGTCGGTTACCCTGCCCTGGTGAACACCTAAGGCTCCGCCCCTTAAAGTAACAGGTACGCCGAGAAAAAAAAAATGGCCCAAATGAAAGAACAGATCAAAGCTCCAGAAAAAATACAACTAAGTGATGAAGAGATAGCCAACCTATCAGATGCACAGTTCAAAACACTGGTAATCAGGAAGCTCACAGGATTGTTGAAATTTGGTCAAAATTAAATGAACAAATGAAGGATACGCTAAAGGAAATGAGGGGAAATCTGCAGGGAACCAATAGGGATGAGAAGGAAACTGGGACTCAAATCAACAGAGTGGACCAGCAGAAAGAAAATAACATCCAACCAGAAAAGAATGAAGAAACAAGAATTCAAAAAAATGAGGAGAGGCTTAGGAACCTCCAGGACATCTTTAAACATCCCAACATCTGAGTCATACGGGTGCCAGAAGGAGAGGAGGAAGACCAAGGGATTGAACACTTACTTGAACAAATAATGAAGGAGAACTTCACCAAGATGGTGAAGGAAATAGATTTTCAGGAAGTACAGGAAGCTCAGAGAGTCCCAAAGAAGTTGGACCCAAAGAGGAACACACCAAGACACATCATAATGACATTACCCAAGATTAAAAATAAGGAGAGAATCTTAGAAGCAGCAAGAGAAAAGGAGACAGTTACCTACAAAGGAATTCCCATAAGTCTGTCAGCTGATTTCTCAAAAGAGACCTTGCAGGCAAGAAGGGGCTGGAGAGAAGTATTCCAAGTCATGAAAGGCAAGGACCTACATCCAAGAATCCTCTATCCAGCAAAACTTTCATTTAGAATGGAAGGGAAGATAAAGTGCTTCTCAGATAAGGTCAAGTTCAAGGAGTTCATCATCATCCAGCCTTTATTATATGAAATGTTAAAAGGATTTATATAAGGCATGGAGGGATATCAACAGGGGAGTGGGAGGGGGAGAGGGGAGGAAAAAGTACAGAGAGTAAGTAGCATAGCAGTAGGTAGAAAACAGACAGGGGGAGGTTAAGAATAGTATAGGAAATGTAGAAGCCAAAGAACTTATGTGTATGACCCATGGACAAAAACTAAAGGGCAGGGAATGGGGGGTGTGGAGGGGAATAAAGGGACAACTGTAATAGCATAATCAATAAAATATATATATATTTTAAAGATTTTATTTACTTATTTATTTTTAGAGAGAGGAGAAGGGAGGGAGACAGAGAGGGAGAGAAACAGCAATGTATGGTTGCCTCTCACATGGCCCTCACAGGGGACCTGGCCTGCAACCCAGGCATGTGCCCTGACTGGGAATCGAACCAGGACCGTCTGGTTCCCAGCCTGTGCTCAATCCACTGAACTATACCAGCCAGGGCAATAAAATATATTTTTTTAAGAAAACAGCAAACGAGGATAGCATACAGGGCCTCTGTGGTGATATCAACCATAAGAACATTTATACCATAGAGTTACAAGAATTACAAGAGAGAGAACAATGGATTGAAAATCTACTTGAGCAAATAATAACTAAAAACTTCCACTTCCTGGCAAAGAAAATAACCATACAT
>PVJI01028344.1:0-16617 GCA_004026765.1 Micronycteris hirsuta
GCAATTTTGAGAAAGAAGAGCAAAGCAGGAGGGATCACAATTCCTGATATCAAACTATATTACAAGGCCACTGTAATCAAAACAGCTTGGTACTGGCATAAAAACAGACAGATAGACCAATGGAACAGAATAGAGAGCCCAGAAATAAACCCGAGTCTCTACGGGCAATTAATCTTTGACAAAGGGGGCAGAAGCATAACATGGAATAAAAATAGCCTCTTCAAAAAATGGTGTTGGGAAACCTGGATGGCTACCTGCAAAAAAATGAAACTCGAGCAGCAACTTACACCATACACAAAAATAAATTCAAAGTGGATAAAAGACTTAAATGTAAGTCGTGACACCATAAAAGTTCTAGAGGAAAAGATCCGTAGGAAAATTTCAGACTTTCCACACAGCAATATCTTCAATGATATGTCCCCTAGAGCTAGGGACATAAAGGAAAGAATAAACAAATGGGATCTTATCAAAATAAAGAGCTTCTGTGGGGCTAAAGAAAATAGTATTAAAATAAAAAGAGAACCAACCGTATGGGAAAACATATTTGCCAATGATACCTCAGACAAGGGACTGATCTCCAAAATATTTAGAGAACTCACACAACTCCACTCCAGAAAGACAAACAATGCAATTAAAAAATGGGCAAAAGACTTGAAAAGACACTTCGCCAAGGGGGACACAGAGACATATGAGAAGATGCTCAGCATCACTAGCCATCAGATAATGCAAATTAAAACCACAATGTGATACCACCTCACACCAGTCATAATGGCCATCATCAACAAAGCAACAGATAACTGTTGGAGGGGATGTGGAGAAAAGGGAACCCTACTGCACTGTTGGTGGGAATGCAGACTGGTGCAGCCACTGTGGAAAACATTACGGAACTTCCTCAGAAAAATGAAAATGGAACTGCCTTTTGACCCAGCAATTCCACTACTGGGATTATACCCTAAGAATCTTGAAAAACCAATTCAAAAGAACCTGTGCACTCCTATGTTCATAGCAGCACAATTCACAATAGCTAAGTGCTGGAAACAATCTAGGTGCCCATCTACAAATGAATGGATCAAGAAACTATGGTACATTTACACAATGGAATTCTACGCAGCAGAGAGGAAGAAAGAGCTTATACCCTTTGCAAGAGCATGGATGGAACTGGAGAGCATTATGCTAAGTGAAGTAAGCCAGGCAGTGAGAGACAAATACCATATGATCTCACCTTTAACTGGATCATAACCAACAAAAGCAGAAAGCAAGCAAAACTTAACCAGAGACACTGAAATTAAGAACAGTCTAACAATAGACAGGGGAGAGGGGGGAGGGGACAATGGGGAGAAGAGTTTTCAGGAATCACTGTAGAGGACGTATGGACAGAACTAAGGTGGAGGCGGGAGGCTGGGGGGTGAGGTGGGATGGGAGGGGAAGGGAGGGTGAGGGGAGAGGATGCAAAGGACTGTAATTAAACAAAAAAATTAATAAAAAAAAGAACTCATACGATTCTACTCCAAGAAGACAAAAAACCCAATTAAAAAATGGGCAAAAGACTTGAACAGACACTTCTCAAAAAAAGACATACAGAGGGCCTAGAATCATATGAAAAGATGCTCGATATCATTAGCCATCTGAGAGATGCAAATTAAAACCACAATGTGATACCACCTCACACCCGTCAGAATGACCATCATCAACAAAGCAACAGATAAATGTTGGAGGGGATGTGGAGAAAAGGGAACCCTACTGCACTGTTGGTGGGAATGCAGACTGGTGCAGCCACTGTGGAAAACAGTATGGAATTTCCTCAGAAAAATGAAAATGGAACTGCCGTTCGACCCAGCAATTCCACTACTGGGATTATACCCTAAGAATCCTGAAAAACCAATTCAAAAGAACCTGTGCACTCCAATGTTCATAGCAGCACAATTCACAATAGCCAAGTACTGGAAACAACCTAAGTGCCCATTTACAAATGAATGGATCAAGAAACTATGGTGCATTTACACAATGGAATTCTATGCAGCAGAAAGGAAGAAGGAGCTTATACCCTTTTCAACAGCATGGATGGAACTGGAGAGCATTATGCTAAGTGAAGTAAGCCAGGTGGTGAGGGACAAATACCATATGATCTCACCTTTAACTGGATCATAATCACCAAAAACAGAAAACAAGCAAAACATAACCAGAGGCATTGAAATTAAGAACAGTCTATCAATAGCCAAGGGGGAGATGGGAGGGGACAATGGGGAGAAGCTTTTCAGGAATCACTGTAGAGGACACATGGACAGGAGTAAGGGGGAAGGGGGAGGCTGGGCGGGGGAGGTGGGGTTGGGGGGAGGGGGCAGGGGAGGGGAGAGGATGCAAATAACTGTAATTGAACAAGAATAAATTAATAAATAAAATCAAAATAACTGCTATGATCAGCTTCTGTAATCTTGGTTCACCACACAGGCAGGAAATGCAGCCAAGTTTAATCCCACTTAAACCCCACTAGACCCTTATCTCGGGAGAGCAGGCAAGGAAACTGTTATCTGCTCCCTCTAACACCCTGTAACAGCTCTGCTTTTCTGCTTCTGTAAACCTGCTTATAGCATGACACCTCAATGATATATGTTTCCGCATCCCTATAGAATATATAAGCCAGTTCACACCTCAGACCGGGGCTCAGAATTTGGCATCTCTCCTCTGAGCCCATATGTGTAAATAAAGTGTCGTACTTCGCCATATCTTGGTACATGTGTGAGTTAATTTTCCGCAACATTTTGGTTCCCAGACTGGGGAAACGACCTCACGCGAAGCAGGCAGTTGCCTCCGGTGAAGACGGTGGGAACCGGGGAGGCTGAGCCCCGTCGTTGGAGTGGAACGTGCACACCCCGGTTGTTTTGGGCTGCTCCTCGAAGGGGGCGGCTGAGCCGGGTCCCAGACCGTTCTAAGACCCGGGCAAAAAGGGAGAGTGATGGACTACGAACTCCAGAAGTCACCGACCGGTAAGTGCTCCGGGGACCAGACCCGAACCAGAGCCAGGGGCCTGATCAGCCTTAACCTGGTTACTCAGAAGTTCCGAGTCAAATAAATTTGACTCGGAACTGCTCGGCCCTAATTCGGGAGGGACTGTAATAACCTCAGAGTGAAAGTAAAAGTGTGACTATGTGTGTGGCTCCACGGGCCAAAAGCCTACGGAGTCTGAGTTAGCCCTCACCTGTGGTTCCTGGGTCAGATCATACAGCACAACAGCTGGCAGTTAACCTGAGATTCTGCATGGGCAGTCTTAGCTAAGATCGACCTAAGTACCCCACGAGGGGAAAGTCCAGGCGGGCGAGTTAAAGTCCTACCCTTCGTTTGTCTGTGCCATGCGGGTGGAACATGGGAGGAGGACCTTCCACCATCCTAGACTGTATGCTTCAGAACTTCGGTCGGTTCCGAGGGCAGGATCCCTCCATGACCCCGAACAACTTCATACTTTTTGTAGTTCAGAGTGGCCCACATTTGGGGTAGGCTGGCCCCCTGAGGGAACGCTGAACCTAAGCATAATTAGGGCAGTTCACCTGGCCATGACAGGGAAACCAGGGCACCCAGACCAGTATATGTACATAGATAGATGGCAGCAATTAGCACAGGACATGCCAAAATGGCTGCAGCAGTGTGCAAGGGTTGCGCCCAAGAGATTAGGGACTGCAGGGAGAAGAGGGCCCTCATGCTGCGGATGGTCAGACAGATCGCAGGCTCAAGTCCTAGTGGCCAGGGGCCCAAAACACCCCATCTACCAGGGGCCTCCGGAAGAGGACAACCCACCAGTCCCGCCACCGTACGGGGGACAGTAGCTGCCAACAGCGCCACCCCCTGGACCAGACACACCACCACCTTCCGTGTCTCCTTCTGCGGCAGGAGGGGAGGGGAGAGAATCTCCCCAAGAGGACCTTCCCCCATAGCCTCCCGCCTGAGGCACCACCAAGCCCTGAAGATGCCCTTGAGAGAAGTACAAGGGCCCTGGCAGACGGGGGATGATGGGACGGTCAGACCAGGACTGGTAGTTTTATACTACCAACTATTCACATCTACTGACCTCCTAAATTGGAAATATCACACACCCTCTTATTCAGAGAAACCCCAGGATCTAATTGACCTAATGAAGGCTATAATGCAGACCCATCAGCCTACCTGGTATGACTGCCGTCAGTTACTCCTTACTCTGTTTAATACATAGGAGTGATGCAGGATACTATAGGAAGCCCACAGGTACCTGGAGACTCGTGGCCTGGCGGGGACAGTTAACACCCTCCAGTATGCCCAGGAAGCAGCACCGGAAGCTCAGCCTAATTGGGACCATAACACTGAGCAAGGAAGGACTGCACTAGACCGATACCGGGAAGCCATATTGCAAGGGGTCCGGGCAGGGGCACAGAAACCCACCAACATGTCAAAGGTCTCCAGTATAATGCAGCGGGCTGATGAATGCCTGGGAGATTTCTTAGAGCGCCTAACAGAGGCTTATAGGATTTATACCCCCATAGACCCAGAGAGCCCAGAAAACCAATGAATGGTCAACCTGGTCTTTGTAACTCAGTCTGCTCCAGACATCCGTAAGAAGCTGCAGAAGCTAGAAGGATTTGCTGGCATGAATATCAGCCAGTTTATCGAGGTGGCCAATAAGGTCTACAACAACAGAGAGGAGGCAGCTGAGACTGCAGCCCTGGCAAGGGAAAAGAAAAAGGCAGCCCTGCTGGTTGCTGCCCTAGTGGCTCCAGCTAAAGGTCCCCCTGGCAAGAGTCAGAAAGGCCATTTTAAGGTAGATAAGGATCAGTGTGCCTATTGCAAGGAGAGAGGCCACTGGAAGCGTGACTGCCCAAACAGAAAGTGAAAGGAGGGTTCAGCGCTGCCACCAGCTCCAGGGATCCTTGGTTTGGCAGGACTAGATGCAGAATGAGCCGGACTGGGCTCATTGAAACTTGGCCCCCACGAGCCCATGGTCCACGCCAAAGCAGGAGGCCAACCACTGACTTTCACAGTAGACACCAGAGCTGAACATTCGGTGGTTACCACCCCCATATCCCCACCGTCAGGCTGAGAGGTCTCAATTGTGGGAGCCATGGGACAACTCAGTGAACCAAAGAAATTCTGCCAGACTCAAACAATTGAACTCGGGGGGCATCAGGTCCACCATGAATTCCTCTACTTGCCAGACTGTCCTGTGCCCCTCCTGGGAAGAGACTTGTTAAGTAAACTTTCAGCCCAGGTGGCCTTTTATCCCTCTGGTCAGGCCATGCTTGAACTGGGCAACACAGGGATAGCAGTTCTTGTCATGCCCCGGGAAGAAGAATACCGGGTCCGTGAGGAAAGTGAGGGCACAAACAGCCAAGACTCCTTTATGGAAGAATTTCCAGGTGTATGGGCGGAGGGAAACCCACCAGGACTGGCCATTGGGCGCACCCCAGTGGTCATAGACCTAAAACCAGGGGCACAATCCTGGTGCCTCAGACAATACCACATATCCAAGGAGGCCCGGGTAGGTATATCAGGAGTTATAGACAAATACTTAGCCGAAGGAATACTGGTCCCCTGCCAGTCGCAATGGAACACGCCACTCCTCCCTGTAAAGAAGCCAGATGGGGCCGGGTACTGCCCAGTAAAGGACCTCAGGGCTGTCAATGAGGTCACTCTGACTTTACATCCCACGGTGCCCAACCCCTACACGCTCCTGAGCCAACTACCCCCGACGGCCTCGCATTTTACCTGCCTAGACCTAAAGGATGCTTTCTTTTGCATACCTCTGGCTCCTGTGAGCCAGCCTATATTTGCATTTGAGTGGGAAGACCCCCATACTTGTACTAAGACTCAGCTGACCTGGACCAGGCTGCCTCAGGGGTTCAAGAACTCGCCCACTATATTCAGTGAAGTGTTAGCCCGGGACCTGAAACCATTTTCAGAGCAGCATCACGGCCTTGTCTTGCTCCAGTATGTGGACGATTTACTGTTGGCAGGGCCAGGAAACCACGAATGCCGGGAAGGGACACGGGCCTTGCTCCAGCTCCTGGCATCTAAAAGCTACCGGGTATCTAAGAAAAAGGCCCAGATCTGCCAAAAGGAAGTACGGTATTTAGGCTTCCGGATAAGCCAGGGTAAAAGGGCCCTAGGAAGTGAGAGGAGGGCCGTAATTTGTCAGCAACCCAGTCCCACGACTAAGAGGCAGCTCCCGGAATTCCTAGAGGCGGCTCGGTTTTGCCAAATATGGATCCCAGGATACGCAGAGATAGCGAAACTGCTATACCAGGCCCTAAAAGGGGCAGAGACTGCTCCATTCAGCTGGGGAATGGAGCAACAGGATGCTTTTGATAGGATAAAAGAGCTCCTAGTCAGTGCCCGGCCCTCGGCTTGCCCAACCCCGATAAGTCTTTCTCCCTTTCTGTCCACGAAAAGGAGAAAGTAGCCTTAGGAGTCCTGACCCAGGAAGTCGGACTGTGGTAGAGCCCGGTAGCCTACCTCTCCAAGCAGCTGGACTGGACAACGTGGCAGCTGGCTGGCCTCCCTGCCTGCGGGCCATAGCAGCCGCTGTTTCCCTCCTCCAAGAAGCTGACAAACTCACCCTGGGGCAAGAAATTAGTTTATATGTGCCACATGCTGTGCACAGCCTCCTTGAAGGATAAGATATCGGTGGCTGTCCAACCCACGACTTACCCAGTACAAGGGGTGCTGCAGGGAAACCCCCGAGTGCATCTGAAGGTGGTGCGAAAAATCAATCCAGCCACCTTCTTGCCTGCAGAGGCTGGAGAACCCGACCACAACTGTGAGGAGGTCACAGATCAGGTATATGCCAGCTGACCAGATTTAAGGGATCAGCCATTGGCTCAGGGGAACCTTACCCTGTATATGGACGGGAGCAGCACCATAACTGACAAGGGGGAATGGATTGCTGGGTATGCAGTGACTACGAAGAACCAGATCCTCGAGGCCAAGCCCTTGCCCTCTGGGTGGTCTGCCCAAAGGGCAGAACTTTATGCCCTCATTCGAGCCCTGGAACTAAGGGGAAGAGGGTCAACATATATACTGATTCCAGGTATGCTTTTGCTACTCTCCATATACATGGGGCTATATATAAAGAAAGAGGATTATTAACTGCTGAGGGGAAAGAGATAAAGAATAAAACTGAAATCCTCCGACTCCTAGAAGCTGTATGGAGTCCAGCTCAGGTAGCAGTAATGCACTGTTGGGGACACACCAAGGGCGACGCGGATGAGGCTATAGGGAACTGGCTCTCAGACCAAGCTGCGAAGGCGGCTGCTAGAAAGCAGGACTGCCCAGGGGCAACAATAATAAGCCCATTGATCAGCTCCCCTCTGAGCGCCCAAGATTACCAGCCAGCCGATGAGAAATGGGCCAAGCAGAATCAAGCCTCCACAACATCAGAGGGCCTGTGGAGGCTCCCTGATGGACGAGTTTACGTGCCCCAGGGTTAGGCAGCGCAGGTAGTCCAGAACTGTCATGTCCCAACCCACCTAGGGAAAACAGCCCTAGAAAATCTGCTCCGCAGATACCTCTACATACCCAACCTTGCCGCACTATGTGCCACATAACAGCCAGATGTGTAACTTGTGCCAAGAACAACGCAGCAGGAAACAATCAGGTCCCGCTGGGAATACAGCATCAGGGGATCCAACCCCTAGAAGATCTGCAAGTAGATTTCACCGAAGTGAAACCAAGTCGGGGATATAAATACTTACTTGTCCTCATACGTACTTTTTCAGGTTGGGTCGAGGCCTTCCCCACCAGGACTGAAAAGGCTAGAGAAGTAGCCAAAATTTTATTAAGAGAAATAATTCCCTGGCATGGACTGCCCCTAAGCATAGGAAGTGACAATGGGCCAGCTTTCGTCTCTCAGGTGGTGCGAGATCTGGCAAGACTACTGAACATAAAGTGGAAATTGCATACTGCATATCGACCCCAAAGTTCAGGAAAAGTAGAAAGGATGAACAGGACCTTGAAAGAGACTCTGGCAAAGTTCTGTCAAGAGACTGGGTTACGCTGGATGGACTTACTGCCAACAGCCCTGCTCTGAGTAAGGAATACCCCAAATCAGGCAGGGTATACCCCCTACGAGCTAGTATATGGGAGGCCCACCCCTATAGTAAGGCTCACTGGACCTAATAGTCTCTCCAAAAAAGGGGAAATAGAACATAGAAGGTATCTAGAGAAGCTAGGGAAAGCATTAGATCAGATAGGGGAGGCCCAATTAGGGTTTGAACCTAAACCTCGAGGGGGGCCAGCACACCTACACCGGCCAGGGCAATATGTATGGGTAAAAGATTGGAAAAAGGAACCACTCCAGCCTGTCTGGACTGGACCTCATGTAGTCTTACTAACCACTCCAACCGCCCTCAAAGTCGCAGGTATCGCCCCTTGGATCTATCACTCTCGTGTGAAGGCAGCCGCCGAACCAGACACATCACAGGATCAAGCCCTGCAAGTTCCAGCTCTGCGCCTGAGATGGAAGCCAGTGGCCAAGGAGGGAGCAAAGGCAGGGAGTTGGGAAATAAGCCCCAAAAGCTAACTGTCGTTTAAGTTTGTCCACAGCAGACCCTGACGGAGACCGGCCCTTCCTGATGGAGACCAGCCCTTCCTCCTGAATGGACAAATGCCCAGCTGAGTTCCTGGTTGTCACCAGCCTGATCACCAGGATATTTGGACTAGGACTGGCTGCCGTCGCCCCTGAAGAGTGGACCCCCTGAGAAAGACTGCTCCTGTTTCTAGCCTATCTAGGAATCATTGCTACTTTCATAAGTATCATTTGTTTCCTGTAAGACGATTTCAGATTTCACCTACTAAGGTCAAAATGTATATTTTAGCTGTTCTTCTGTTCGGGTCATTATTGCTGCCCATGGGGGAAGGCCACCCCCTCTTATAGAGAAATTTTATATCAGGGAAACCTTCAAAAGGGGTAACAATGATGCAACCCACACAATAGATAGTTTTCTTTGCCCCGAGTCAGGATGCATAGCCCCTTTAAGGCTCAAGATCAATGACTCAGATTTTATATCCACAAAAGACAAGGGAGGGATTATCTGTTTAATAACCAAATTAGAGAATTCTGCAACTGGTGGCCTGAGACCTACGGACGGTGTGCTTACTGGACCTGTAAATATAACATAGTATCAGGCTCCCAATCTGACCCCCTGAATGGGATTTATATTGCTGACCCCAAAAGCCCAAAGTGGAATAGGGGGTCATATGGTGCAATTTATGATGGCTTCTACCAGAAATACCCAAATGGAAAAATATTTGTTGTCAAGGTAAAAGAAGTAGATAAAGAATTGACCAAAAACCCAATACCCAGTCCTCCCACAATGCAAGAACTGCAAGTAGACATAGAAAAGCAGGAGAGGGAGAATGCCCTGCGGCTAGAGAAGACTAACCCATTAGGCCCATTTTCTTGGATCAATCTTATCCAACAAGGGGCCCAGTTGTTGAACCAGACCAGCCCAGGAAATTTCTCAAGTTGTTTCCTGTGTGCCTACTTAAGCCAGCCTCCACTGGCAGCAGTCCCGCTTTCCGCCTTTAATGTCAGCATCGGTCCTCCAGGATCCTTGACTTTACAGGGAGTCCCACGATTCCAGGGCATAGGTACCCCGCCGTACTGTTATGGCCCCAATCCCACTTGCAATGAAACATTACCCACTAAAGGGAATTATAATAGCCCACCCGGGGTGGTGCAATGGAACAATGTACCAAAGTATAGATTCAAACAGCCAAGCCCCCTGCTATCCAGTAGCTCTAGCCCCTCAACTGGCACTATACAACAAGGGAGAATTAGGAGCACTGCTGACTAGCACAAGGAAAAGGGCAATTTTCCTGCCTGTCTTAGTAGGACTTAGCTTTGCTACTCTGCTGTTGGGGCTGGATTAGGGGGATCAGGACTAACAGTAAGTTTGCAAACTACGCAGGAGGTTAAGGAGGAGCTGAACAAGGTGCTAGAGGCCTCAGTGCTTTCCATGTCCTCACTCCAGAGGCAAATTACCTCCCTTGTTCGGGTGGCCCAACAGAACCGCCGGGCCCTAGACCTTTTAACTGAAGAAAAGGGGGGAACTTGTCTTTTCCTCCAGGAAGAGTGTTGCTACTATGTTAATGAAAGTGGAATAGTCAAAGAAAATATCAGCAAACTCAGAGATGTCTGCAAGCAGTTGCTTGACATGAGCACCCTCCCAGGAGGGGAGCCGTGGTGGAAGTCAACCTTGTTCTCCATGCTAGCTCCTATCCTCGGACCCCTCTTTCTTCTCTTCTTAGCCCTCAGCATAGGACCTTGCTTACTCCGCACCTTAGTGCAGCAGCTAGAGGCCACGGAAACCCGAAGGGCCACCGCCAAAATCCTCTCTTTGCACACTTATCATTACCAAAGATTGCAGCAGGTAGAAACAGATAGTAATAGTGATACTAGACATCGCACAGGTGCAGTCTAGCATCAAAAAGGGTGGAATTGTTAAAGTAAGGACAAACTCAGGAAACACGCTGTAACCCCCTGGCCACATATTAGTAAAACTTATTCTGTTTGTAAAGTTCATAATCTGTAACTAACACACTTTGTAACTTCCTTGTACCCTGCGTTTCCCGCCAAATTGCTTAGTGTGCCCAAAATAACTGCTATGATCAGCTTCTGTAATCTTGCATCACCACACAGGCAGGAAATGCAGCCAAGTTTAATCCCACTTAGACCCCACTAGACCCTTATCTCGGGAGAGCAGGCAAGGAAACTGTTATCTGCTCTCTGTAACATCCTGCAACAGCTCTGCTTTTCTGCTTCTGTAAACCTGCTTATGCCATGACACCTCAATGTTTCCGCATTCCTATAGAATATATAAGCCAGTTCCGACCTCAGACCGGGCCTCAGAATTTGGAATCTCTCCTCTGAGCCCGTGTATGTAAATAAAGTGTCGTACTTCGCCATATTTTGGTACGTGTGTGAGTTAATTTTCCGCAACAGTATCTGTTTTACTTGCTAAGGCCAGTGCTCGCCAGGGTAGTAACCAGCGCCCTCCCAACCTGCAAATGTAGGGTGCCCGTGGGAACACTTAAAGTAGACACCTACACTTGGAGAATGCCCACCTTGGCTTTCACAGCCCACACTGTGGTCCCAGCCGGGTGTTACAGAGGCACAGAGGCCTCCCTCTGTACTTAGAAAGAAAAGGCCTATTAGACTGAAAAATTAAGATACACCAGCCAAAATAACTATAATGTTATAGGAAAAAGTGGGACCCAAGCATGCTGGACCTACTATCTCCAATTAGGAAGTTCAGATGGAGGAGGAAAACAGGACCAAGCTTAGGCTGCTCATATCAACCAGATCAGACATAACCTGACTTGCCTTGCTTCTCGGTATGAGGGAATAGAACCAGTCCAGTTAGGAAAAATTGCAACTCAGCTTTGCACCCAGAATCAGACCCAGCCCCACAATAGAATAGCTCCTCCACCCCAGCAGGCTGACAAAGAGGGAAGCTCTAGCAGCTGCCCTCATAGACATAGGGCTCGCCACCGGAGTAGGAGCAGGAATAGGGGGCTAAGCACCCCCATAACACTCTATTACAAATTATCAGAAAGAATCAACCACAACCTAGAGAGAATTGCAAACTGCCTAGCAGAGGTAGCCTTACAAAACTGCAGAGCCCTAGTTTGCTAACTGCTGAAAAAGGAGGAACTTGCATGTTTCTCAAAGAAGAATGTTGTTATTTCATAAACCAGTCTAGTATAGTCACTCAGCAAATCAGAGAAATAACAGAAACTACACAAAAATCTAAGGCAGAACTAACCAACAAATGGGGGTGGAACAGCAGGATATAGATACAATAGTTACTCCCCTTCCTAGGGCCAGTCTTAACCATCATTATAGGAATCACCCTAGGGCCCTGCATTCTATGAACCCTAGTCCAGACCCTAGAAACCACAATAGCCAGCAGGACCACCACTCGTATACTAGCCATCCAGCAATAGCAGGCCTTAAACACCTCGGGGAAGGAATACCTAATCCTAGAAGAACAAAATGATGCCTATGGCAATACTCAATAGCATAGGCATCAAAGGGGGGAAATGTTAAGGGAATTAAAAAGACTGAGATGCCCCAGGTTCAACTGAAGCCGTCAGCCACTTCCCTTGCCCCAGGTTCAGCAGAAGCTGTCAGCCACTTCCCTTGCCCAGTTTTAGCTGATCCTGTTAACCACTTCTCTTTGGCTTCTGTAAAGTGATTCACGCCAAAGAGAGAGAGAGATAGAGAGAGAGAGAAGGCCCTGCCCACACTGAAACGGATAAAAGGAACTGAAAACTGCAACTCGGGGTCCAGAATTGGAGACCACTCCTCTGGGTCTGCATGTGTAAATAAACTGCCTCTTTGCTACCTCCGGTATCTTGACTGAGTCATTTTCCCATAACAGTATAAAGTTCAAAGATGAGAAAACTGACAGAAAGATAAATGATAAACACAATATTCAGTCAATGACCTGTGTTTTCAGTGCTGGGGATACAGCAGTGAACAGACAGACATTTTTTCCTTCAGAGTATACATCAAGACAAGTGAGAAAGAAAACAAATACAAAATACAAACAATATCAGATGGTAGATAGGCTTGGAGGAAAGACAGATAAGGAGGCTGAGGAGAGGATGATTACCAGAGGCTTCATGAAGGAAAGGAGGGAAGGGATGTGATAGTGAGCACACATAGGTCTTCAGAGGGGTGGGAATGCACCATGTTGAAGCTGAACCATAGGTGCTCAGGGTGTAGTTTCTTCTCCTTCATGTTGGAGTGGCACACTGCTATCTGGCCAATATGGCCTCATCACTTGTTTTTGTACAGCCTATGAGCGGAGAATGGTCTTCATCAAGCATAGATTACCCCTATAGATAATGTAATCCAGCATTATATGATTAAACTGTGTATCACATCATATTTCTATAGACTATGACATACTAGCAAAGGCGATGGAGTTAGGCTGCAATGATTTACCACCTGATTGTTGCTTGATCCTATCAAACCTAGTGATGGGTCCTTGAAACTGCTTACATTTGTTACTTAGTCATGAAGTACAGAGTTAACACAAGTTGGATAATTCTTGTAGAATATTCTCTGTTGTTAGCATTATGAGTTTAAAAATGTGAACTAATGAGAAATATTGTTTATCTATGATCTTGAGAACAAAAAGGTATACAAGCTTTGTGAGCCTTAATTGTCTCCTTTTTGGTGACATTTAAGGAAATAGTAAAATAAATGTCATAAACAAAATATTATTATGTTAATAAAAGGGGAAATAATATTCTGAATCCAGAGTCCATATTTATAGTTATCCATGAGTCTTGACTATTTTGTATAAGGTATGAGGAAGTAATTTAAGCAGATTTATCATTGGGAATATTGAGATCATTATATATTTATATTCTTTATAAGCAACAAATAGGGCAATGAGCAAAGGAGTGAACTGCTGTGATAACTTTTGTTACATGTAAAGTCATTCTCTCTAGTTTTATGTATATTCTGTTTAAGAAAATGTTTTAAATTATTGTTTTATGAAAGCTCTAAGTCCTCATTAATTGTTTTTTTATATGTCTACTACAACTAATTTAGCTTTTTGAAATCAACATGGCTATTTTCTACTTTTTTACATGCATTGTTTAAAGCTTAGACACATTGCAAAATTGGAAGCTGTCTTCCAGGATGCTTAATGAATTTTTAACACATATTGGCTAATGGTTTGCATTCTAAAATTCAGATCGGTTTTCCAATGGACTTATTTTAATGTTTAATTTGTATGTGAGTTGCAATTGACAATAAATTCTTTTAAATTCTTGTGTCCCTATTTCTTCAGTGGTTGCAAGCTCCTATTCTTTATCCATCTCCCACATGAACCTGCAGTCAGGTTGTCCTTAGAATACTTGAAGCATTCTATCTCTCTGTAACAGTGTCTGATCACATTCCATATGTCCCCTTTATCTTTTGACCCTGATTAGCCCCATACACATAATAAAGGAGGGTAAATCTAAGGATCTTAGATTTCTATCTTAAGGATCATTGTAAAATGAAAAAATTAGATTAGTATTAATTTCTAGAAAACTTAAAGAAATAAACAAATCAGAAAACCAATGTGGAAGACCAGTGATCTAACCAGTATGTACAAGATACATATCAGTGTAATTTCATTTTTAATGTAAAATTTACCATAAATGCTCTAGAGGTTAATGATTATATATTTTTATTTAGAATTGTCAGATTGGTTTATTTTACAGAGAAGCCATCTAGATTTTGAACAGACTGTAATTGTGAAGTATTCTTATTTTCTATCTTAAGAAAATCAGTTTCCTCGTTATCTTTTAGGTAAAAAATAAAAGAAGAAAGGTAACAAAGAAAAGAAAAATAATTTGGCATTATTTGGACAACAAATGGTAGTCAAGCCTTGTTTTCAACAGCTTTCCTCCCATAATAAAGCCTAGTGAAATAGTTATGGTTATCTACACTTTCAATGTCCAGGAATTAAATCTTAGAGATAAGGCCAAAGGCATATAAGTGGGGCAAGCTGAAAATTGACATCTAGACACTCTGATTTCAACATTTATGTCTTTGTTGTGATGAAACTGTCCTTTTAAAGCAATTATTTTATTACCTAAAGAGAACAACAAAAAATATTGTATTCCTATTCAATATTAAGTAAAACATCATTTACCTGGAGCTTTCTGGTAAATGAATTAATTTAAATAGCTAAAATTTTTAATGAGTAGAGGACCATAGATCAATTTTTCATTGATATGGATGGAAATATATACCTACCTTCACCATATCAACAGGACATACTTAGTATTGGGTATAAAAATATTTTCTACAATGATCTCATTCATACTAAGTAGCCCCAGATACTTGGTTTTCCGATTATTTTTCTTTTTGCCTAGTATAATCTTCCTGTTGTGGGGTCAGGGTCACTTCTTTCCAACAATTTGCTTGCTAATATATACCACCCTCTCTCTTCTAAATTGAACATTCTCATATAATTTAAGATTAAGAATAAAGCAACCAAGCATATTAAATTTTTACTTAAAACAAGATTGAATCTTGGTGAAAGATGTGAAGGGCTCCTTCGTAAGTGAACTCTGTAAATTATAGTGAACTTTGTGACACCGCTATTTAATTCTCAGAGATCATTTTATTATGACCCTTAGTTGAGTATCATAGAAATAAACTTGCAGGAGAGTGAAGAGGCAAGGTCAGTTGTTACCTCATATAATTTGTGACTTTTGTTTTCAATCCTATGCTATCTTACATAATCTTTAATTAATATACACCTAATTTATAAAGATATTAACAAATCTAACTACATAATATTTTTTTCTGAACTGTTTCTATTACAAAATGATAATTTCTAGATTAGTCATGTTTAATGAAGATTATGAAGACTAGAAAGTATAAATAATTCAACCAATATACTTCTAATTTTTGCTAATGTTGTTGATTATATTTTGCCTGTAAAGCCTATCTGCCTAAAATCCGATATATTAAAAAAAAACTAAATTACTTTATTGTTTTTTTAATTACTTTATTGTTGTTCAATTACAGTTGTCTGCATTTTCTCCCCTCCTCCCCACCCCACCCTATCCAAACCCACCTCCCTCCCTTGATTCCACCTTCCCCATTGGTTTTGACCATGTATCCTTTATAGTAGTTCCTGTAAACCCTTTCCCCACAGTCCCCTTCCCCTTCTCTTCTGGCTATTGTTAGATTGCTCTTAATTTCAATGTCTCTGGTTGTGTTTTTCTTGCTTTTTTCTTCTGTTGATTATGTTACAGCTAAAGGTGAGATCATATGGTATTTGTTCCTCACCACCTGGCTTATTTCACTCGGCATAATGCTCTCCACTTCCATCCATGCTGTCCCAAAGGGTACAAGCTCCTTCTTTCTCTCTGTTGCATAGAATTCCATTGTGTAAATGTACCATAGTTTCTTGATCCACTCATTTGCTGATGGACACTTACGTTGCTCCCAGCACTTGGCTATTGTAAATTGTGCTGCTATGAACATTGGGGTGCATTGGTTCTTTTGGATTGGTGTTTCAGGGCTCTTAGGGTATACTCCCAGCAGTGGAATTACTGAGTCAAAAGGCAGTTCCATTTCAGTTTTCAGAGGAATTCACATACTGTTTTCTACAGTGGATTCACCAGTCTGCATTCCCAACAACATTGTACTAGGGTTCCTTTTTCTCCGCATCCTCTCCAACATTTATCTGTTGCTTTGTTTATGATGGCTATTCTGACCAGTGTGGGGTGATATCTCATTGTGGTTTTAATTTGCAACTCTCTGATGGCTAGTGATGCTGAGCTTCCTTTCATATGTCTCTGGGGTCTCTATATGTCCTCCTTGGAAAAGTGTCTGTTCAAGTCTTTTGTCCTTTTTTTAAAATAATTACTTTATTGTTGTTCAATTACAGTTATCTGCATCCTCTCTCCTCCCCTTCCCCTGCCCCCTCCAACCCCACCTACCCCCCCTGCCTCCCTCCCCCCTTGGCTCTGTCCATGTGTCCTCCATAGTGGCTCCTGAAAACCCTTCTCCCCATTGTCCCCTCCCCCCTCCCCCCTGGCCACTGTCAGACTGTTCTTAATTTCAGTGTCTCT
>PVJI01028345.1:0-16657 GCA_004026765.1 Micronycteris hirsuta
GCACTTCAGTGCAAAGCCGCGTTCTAGTGAGACACCAGAGTGCGCGTGCGAGATAAAGCAGCCGGTGTACTTAACAACGAGATTATCTACCCAGAAGAATGCGCTTTCCTCCCCACGCACGCGCTGGAGTATCAGCCTGGCACAGACCTCGATCCCCGCAAAAACGGCATTACAAAGATTTATAAAAATATCATTACCGGCTCAGGAAGACCAAATTTGTTATTTATTGTTAATTTCCTACTGCATAATAACCCAAAATGCAAACTGACTGCAACAAAATTAAGCAGAAAATTAAATGGCCCTGGGTCATTGTAGGCACAGAACTCATTCTCTTGGCTGATCCATAGTTATGTTCTTTCTAATTTACTGAGCATGCATCGATGAACCTTGAGTCAGCTTGGTGACACGCGTACAACCAGCAATCAAAAAAAACGAAGCAATTTGCTGAAGAATGTCTCATTTACCCAGGCAGGCTGCATATCTGAGCAGCCCGCGCGCTCGGCCCATCAATAATGAATGCACCTCCAGCCTGGCAGATGGACCCGTCGGACACTTCCGTCTTTGTCCCCGTGCACGCCGGTCCCTCGCCTCAGACCCCGCCACGCTCTGACGCAGGGAGAAGTGAAGCCACCGCGGCAGCAAAACAAGGCCGGGAGAGGGCCCGAGCCTTCCTGTTTTGCTGACAGACGGCTGGTTTAAAGAGAGGAGAGCGACTAGGAAGAGCTGTTGTTGCCCTGCCAGCCACCCCGGCACCGGGGGCACCAGGCAGGGGCCGGTGTCTGTGGGCAGAAGGGCAGGGCATGCTGCGTTCAGCGCTCAGGGTCCTGGCCTGCCCCTGGCAGGCCTCGGGGGACCCCAGTCGATGGTGGCTGAAGGGCACCTCAGCAATGCCGCTCCTTTCTGTTCCACTGGACGGCCTATGGAGAGGCCTCTCTCTAACCAGCCAGCTGGGGCTGTCTATTGAATCGGCATCACGTCACTATTTTCTGAGGGGTGGGAGCTGGGGAGGGAGGGGCTCTGTTTCTTTGGTCCTGATCTGTGGGTCTGCCCGGTGTGGTCTCTTCCAGGAGAGACCTGGGCACAGGCGGAGGACTCCAGGTGCCTCACCCTCTCCAGCCAGGCCGACGGCCTGCAGGCCAAGGCAGCGTACATATATTTACAGAGCACATGGAATACATATTCCAGTTTCAGAGACACCAACACCAGTCACAAGCCGAGAGTGCCCGTCAGTTTTCCTGGATGGGGAGGGATTCCACCTAATTGTGAGCACCCCTGAGGGTGTCTGAGGTGCTTCGTGAGCTTCCAAGGCTGCTGAGTAGCTGGAGACCACGAAGCGCAAAGGCCCCATGGCTCCCAAGGCTGCAGCCCAGGGCAGAGGGACTGGGGGCAACCACGGCAGACCCCCCCGGCCCCAGGCACAAACAGGAAGCAGCCCTGGGGTTACCAGAGCAGCCGTCCAAAGTCACACGCACTGACTGTAAAAGAGCAAAACTCGGCGATTGTTGCAAAACTGTCAAAGCAATTATAAAGAAATGAGACAGACGTGAAGGAGGAAAAAGCTCTGTCATTACTGTACGGCACGGGCACAGGTGCAGTTTTCTGAGGACAGGTGTGGCATGTCACAGTCCAGCTCTACCATGTCCCTGCACGGACTGGCGGGACGCACGGTGCGTCCAGTCTCGGCACAGTGAACACTACCGGGCCGCGGCACTGCTGCAGCGTCGGCATCGACGCCGTCCACTCTGCCTGCAACCACGCGTCCACACCTTCACCTCCACAGCCGTAAGTGCTCAGCTGTCAGGGGGATTGAACCAATACCCTTCCATAGGCTCCTTATTTCTAATGAAAAGAAATAATGGTTCCTGAGGCCCAGGGGGCGGCTCCCACCTACGCACGTGGCCAGAGCACGCGCCCTGCCAGCCTGCCTTTGGGGGCCCCCCGAGTCTGCGGGCAGGGGCGGAAGCCATCCGCACAGAGCTGCACACCGAGGTCCCCCTTGTGCGTCTGTCCGTCCAGGCGGATGGGTGGGAGAGGGGGCCACGAAGGAGGAACTGAAGCCCTGTGCCTGTGGCCGATGCCCGGACAGCTCCGTTTGGTGGAAGCCCTCACGCCGGGCTGTCCTCTCGCTCTGGTGTCCTGTGTGTCCCCACGGCACCCTCCCGGAAGAGCCGTACCTCAGCACTGTCTGTGCCCTGGCACTGGGCTGCGTTACGAGCCGACCACACGCAGCCAGAGGATTCAGGTTTGTGTCAGCTGGCCGTTCCCCACAGAATGTGCACCCCACACACGCACACGCGCTCACGCACACACGCACACGTGGACCCTGCGCGTGCTCCTGCCCGCTCTCCGCCAGCCCTGCTCGGGCGTCTCCCCGCCCCTGGGCAAGCGGATAGGTGGGCTTGGGGCTGCGAGGAGATGACCGCCTTGCTGGGACTCGCTGGTCGCCCCCAGTGTCCAGAATGACCAGGGAACAGCACACGGGGTCCCATCTGCACTGGGCCCTGCGGGGCCACGGCCTGTCCTGTCTGACCTCACACAGTGAACGACTGGACAGGCTCCCTCAGACTTCCCCAAACTCTCAATTTGCATCTTGGAATGAAACAAAAAGTGGCTTTTGGTAACAGTGGCTTTGCTTTTAGGCAAAGACCGAAGGGCTAATCCCAGAGTGGGGAACTGTTTGAGGGAGAGGACATTTGCCCCATCTGTGACTGAGGGGTGTCCCTGTGGTCTGGGGGGGCAGTGAGACCCTGGTGCCCCTGGGCACCACTCAGCTCTGTGCTTCCTGAGCCCTTGCTCCCACGTGGATGCTGGGCTGGTGTCACAGAGAAATCAGAGCTCCGGCTCCCCATGTTCTCAGCTGTAAAGGAGGGCACAGGCCGAAAGGGGAGCTCACCCCAAAAGCGAATTTACACCTTATCTTCACCAACCTTCCCCTGAATGAAAACCAGGACAAGCAGGCCTGTGAAGGCGGTGCCAGAGGGAGTGACGCTGTGGTTTTGTCCTCTGCACGGAAAGCTGAACTATGGCAGGCCAGAACTCGACCTCCGCACAGCAGAAGATGCGGCCCAGAGGGAGCCTCGCCCAAGCCGGGCCTGCACTCCACCTGCTGCGATTGTTTCTGCCGGGCAAGTGGGTCTGGACCGTGCACAGGGGCACCCGGAGGCCGAGGGGCGGAGGTGAGCGGAGCGGAGGTGAGCGGGGCGGAGGCTGTGCACGGCCATCCCCCGAGGAGACACCATCTGCTGCCACAGCCCCCCCCCCCCCACGCCCAGGGCGGTCACTGATCTGGAAGTCTCTCTCTGTGTCTGCCCCTCTCTCCCTCTCCGTCTCCCCGTCTCAGCATATCTGTCTGGTCCTCCTGCCCAAAGGGGATCTAACAGGACCTCCCCAGCTTCTGTCCCACAGAGCTGGCATTTCAGTGACTTCAGAGAACAGGGAATGTGGGGGGCAAAGCAAGGGCCTGAGAGGCAGGAGCCGGCAGGCCGCTAGCCCCTCTGGCCCTGCAGTGGCCAGACCACGGACACCCGGACTTGGGCCCAGGTTGACCCTTCGGAGGTGCTTCCCTCGGGGACAGGGGGACTTTGCAAACCCCTCCCTGCCTGCTGTGGGGGTCTCTGGGAGGGGCATCCTCCTTGCTGCCTGCAAGTGACCAAGCGGCCCCAGGAGCAGCCCCAAGAGCCAGGGAGCCAGGAGGCCACAGTCAAGGGCAGGGCCGGGGGTGCCCCTCAGACACCCCAAGCGCCCTCTGCGCCCCTCCAATCTCCACGACAAACAGCTCTCTTCCCAGCACGTGCTCCGACACCCGGGCCCTTCCGTGACTCTGAGACAGGAAGTCCGGAGCAGCGAGCCAGAGTCAAGGACGTCTGTCAAAGCCACAGCCCATGTCCTCTTCCAGCCGTCCAGACCCACGCCGCTCGGGTGCCGGGCGCACGGTGTGGACGGCCAGCAGTCACGGAAGCCTGCCTGTCCACGGGCACGTGGTCCGGCTGCCGGTGCGGTAACTTCAGTTCCCTGAGGTTGGAACAACTACAGTTTGTCCCCCAAAAAACAAATGTCACGTACGGCACGGTGACCACAGCCGATAACCACGTACGGCACGTGGAGAGGTCACTGCAAGAGTGAACCTAACGGCCTCATTACCGGAAAAACATTGTTTGTGACTTTGTGTGGTGACTGACTTCGGCGATCACCTGGCAACATGTGAAAAATACCAAATGATTACACTGTGCCCCTGAAACTAGTAGAATGTTACACGTCGCTTACACCCCAATAAAAGACAAAAAAGACTGGCACACACATGTACACATACAAACATACATGCACATATACACACATGCACGCACACGCACACACACTTCCAGATGCTTCCCCTCCCCAGCACTGTCTAGGCCCTTGTCTGCCCAATCACAGCTCACCACATTTCCTGGGTACCTTCTAAATGCCGGAAAACCCGGTCAAGGAAAGGATACTGGTAGTAGGCAGTTTTACTTAAACACCCTACTCTGTGCCTGGCATCTCACGGGGACACTGCTGAGGCCCCCGGCCAGAACATCATCCTCCTCCACTACCGTTTTCTCTGAGTGTCTGGCGTGGTGTCCGAGGTAGGTCCGGTATCCCACGCCCATTTGCTGAATGTGTATGTTTAAACTAAAACCGTATTATCCTTGTTATTGCACAGACCCCATATTATCATTTCCATTTTAAAGACAAGAAAACTGAGGCTAAGACAGAAGTAGCCGGCCCAAGAGCACACGCCCAGTAGATGGCAGAGCTGAGATTTGAACCCACAACCATGCGGCAGCGACACCTTTTCACTCTACCATTCCTGAGGGTCAGAACTTCGAGCCTGGCACAGATGTCCCGAAGCCCAAATGTATAACGCCGCCTGGCCCTTAAGAAAAAATAAGCACATACTTCGCAATATTCTGCAATCAACACAAACTTCCCCCCAAACCTCTACTATACGTTTAAATCCTGGTTACTCGGTTCCTTGTGCCCTCCTGACTTTCCTCCGTGACAAGTGACGTTGCACTAGCAGTTGGGGTGACTTCCTGAGGGTCACATGACCCAGGGTTTGAAGGGGGCGGGTTTCTTGGGGGAGGAACCCGGCCGGCCGAGCCTGCAATCCATTTTGAACGCCTCGGGTCGCAGCGCCCTTTAAGAAAAGCCATTATTCCGGCCCAGAGAGCGGCCGTTCATTTCCCGCCAGCAGATTTTATTTCCGCCCGTCTATCATATCACCGCGAATTGCGCTGCATCTGAGAAGAAGAACGTTTCCCCGAGAAAGCCGAGGCGACCTGCGCCGGGGACCTGATGGGCTCTGCTGACAGCCGGACAAAACAGGTCGGGGACACAAAAACTTCCGCGCACTCACTTCATTCCGGATTCTTTTCATCTTTCAAAAATTAGCTGCCAATCCACACGCTTTCATGATTATCCCCCAGAGGATGGCTGGTGCAAGTGACAATGGAAAACAAGATTCAAACAGGACAGCAGGGGACCCAATTGGGCGTCCCCGCCCCCGTGTTTAACTGAGCCACAGAAAGTGGGGGACCTGCGGCTGGAGGGCCCCTGAGCTCCCGCTTCCCAGGGCAGGGGCTGGTGCGAAGACCAGGAAAGGGTCCTGGTGAGGGGAGGCGGGGACCAGGGCGCCTTTTCAAACCAGCCATTTGGAAATGCTCGTAGCTCGAGGTGCTTCAGACAGAAGACAAGGAACCGCAAGGATGTTTTTAAACGCTGTCACAGAGCTGCTTGTCTCAAAGGGACGCCAGAGGAAAGATGTGAGCTATCACGTTAGAATTTCAAAAAGCGAAAGTGGAGTTGCAGACACACTGCCGCCAGGAGCTGGGAGCCACTGGCCCGGTGCTGCTCTGGCCGGGTCTGGCCCAGCTCCCGGGTCTGTCCCCTGTCCCAGCTGTGCCCCCTCTGTGGGGGGGAGCAAGTCCTGGGGAGGACCCGGGCGTCCCGGCTCTCACACTGCTCACCGTCCCTTGCTGTTTACTCAGCAGCCATGCTCCGAATTTACATAAACTGCTGTTACAGGGCCTTGCCTGAGTCTGACCCGCAGGGTAAGGCCACTTCCTAAGCAGCTTCCTCAAATATAAATGGCGTTCACACTTCATCACTGAAGTAAAAAAAAAAAAAAAAAGTCTAAGTTTAGACTCATTTTCTTCTAGCCTCTTCCTGATTTCAGAGGACCTCCATGCATGGCCAGCAACAGCACAGCCGAAGGAGACCTGCATCCTAAAGACACACAGCCTGCCCCAAATAATGACTTACACAGCCCCCCCGAAGTGCAGATGCCGTCATTGGCTGTTCTAACGTGAACACGCAGAGCGGCCCCGGAGCAACTTTCTGTTCTATGGCTTTCAAAGTGTTTTTCCCTCCCATTTTAAAAATAGATAAACGCAGAGTCTCCATATTTCACTAAGTTTCTTCCTCAGGAGGCACTCCGCTGTCCCAGAGGGCGCGGTATCTCATGGGCCTTCTTCGCCGTGAGGTTATCTCACCCTGCCAGTGGACAGTTCACGCGGACCAGTTAGAACTGGAAATGAAAGCCCAAGGTGGTGGGGAGACCTCCCAGCCCGGCCGTAAGACCCCCCAACATGCACCTGTGTGCCCGAGCTCCCCCGCAGACCAGCCTACTGCTGCTTAAAGACGTGTTTGCAGAAGTTTCTTTGGCGAAAGCTCCGTTTTATTTAGACCCAAGGAAGTAAAATTATGCAAATCCTCACGGGAATGTCCACTTGCTTACAACCCACAGCCACGTGTTTGCTGACAACCCGGGAAGCCAGGATGACTTGCCCACCGAGGACACTGTCTGAGCAACTGCGAGCTTCCTTCATGGCGCTTCAGTAAGTCTCCATGTCCGGCTGGACGTGCATCTGGAGACAAGCACAGCGAGAAAACGTGCCCTGGAGCTAATGCATCTCAGTGTTCAGTCAGCCCTGGCTGCGCAAAAGCCTGCCTGGCCCAGCCTCTGATGTGGGGCAGCTCCAGAGAGGAGGGGGTGCAGGCTCCCCACGACTCTCTCCAAACTGCTAAGGCCACACGGTGTCCAAACGAATGGAAAATTCTTCTTTAAGAACTTTCATTCGCGGCTCAGTTCTTTTACAGCACCCACCCACGAAATTATCACCTATAATCAATTAAAAGGAAGTACGTTTTCATAAAAATTATGTAAGGAATGATCTGTGTTCACACTTTAAATTATGCTCACAGCAGACAGAATGTAGATCCAAAAATTAGATGCCTTAAGTCTAGTCCAGGCTTTCGGTAACTTGAGCGGTGCGCCCCTCACCTCCTTCTCCCAACTTCAAACCGTTTAGCAAAAGTCAAATCACTCTGTTCCCAAGAGGGTAGTGGGAAGAATCAACGTATCTCAGTTGATACAATGTACCATCAATTGATACATTGATCAATTATTTGGCAACAAAAGTTGCTATGGGCAAGAAACCAAATAATTACAGAAAAGAATACCAGTTGATGTTCCGATTGGCCCTTTTGTTGCATCAAATCAACAAGAGAAGTTCTTGAGCTCCATCTTACTCTGTGAGGAGAACTCAGCTCCAGCCCAAATCTCCAGGCCTCTGGAGACCGCTGGCCCCAGGGGCTCCCAGCCCCCACCGGGACTGCTGGGGGCCCTTTCACCTACAGAGCTCCCATGCAAACCCGGGGCAGGGGGGGGGGCATCAGCAGAACCTCAGCAGCTACAACGTCCTCATTTGTCAGCTACGAATTTCAGCAGGTCTTTCTTTATAATCTGGCAGAAAAGGCTCACATCCTTCAGAGAGCAAGACGCAGGACAGCTCAGGTTAGACATTACAGCCCGGTTTTCCGGCAGCCCTCAGATGCGTTTAATAATTTATGCTCAATGCTTTACTTTAAGATTTCTTTTTTTAGCAAATTACATTCCTTTTATGAAAGCCTTGTCTGCTCTGAATTAATCTGAAAATTCTTTAAATGCAGGGAAACATATACAACCTCAGGCAGGAGCAGGAAAACACACACAGAGAAGCCCTAGACATATCCCAATCTTTTTAAAATGGTAATTAGTTGCCTTATCTCTAACAACCTGAGATAATTAGCCGTATGATTTTAATTTAATGAAGTGGGATACACAGTGTATCGATACGGCTCACTGTGGCTCTCTGTGAACATCACGTTAATTTTCTGCCGCACACAAAACTCAGTGCGAGGGAAGCAGAGGTGGAGGCCGTCTCAGGCTAAACGCGGGCTGGCCCCCGGGTCGCTCCGCAGCACACTTCAGAACGCCTCCCAGTGAGCTCAGGAAAGATCAGTCCCTCGTTTTCATTTCTCCTAAAGATTCTAAATTAAACGTTTTCCCATTGGTTCTAGGGAGGGATCTGATGTGCTGTTTTCTTTGCTCCAAGGTTGCCAGTCAAAATTTGATTTAACCACACAAATTTACCCAAAACTGATGAATCAATACTCAGCGTGGAGCTCCCAGCTTCAGCCAGGGAGTCTCGTCCACACTGTGCCGTTCATTTTCAAACAGTTTCAAACTAACAGAAAGTGCTTTAGAGTGTCGAGTTTAGGATGCGATCTCAGAAATGAAGCATAAAAATCTATTTCAATATGTATAAGGCCATTTAAAAATACTTTATGCCCTTTTCAGTTTTTTTTTAATGGTTTCTGCAAAACATCACACACGAAAGGAAGGGGGTGGGGGGCAGAAGGAAGAAAAGGAAAGAACTAAGGAGTGGTGTGGCCCCCGCGGCCCCCCGTGGCCCCCCAGAAGCTCAGTGCCCACTGCCTGTCCATCACAGAGCACTTCTGGCGTGAACACGGCAGGGAGAAAGTCAGATTTCCTTCAGCAGTGAGTGACTGTGGGGGAGAGGGTCCTGGCCCACGTGGGTGAGAAAGCACGGGGAAGGCACTTTCCCACTAATCGGGGCCCTTGTTAAGCCACCTGGTAAGCGGTGGCCCCGCTCCGTGGGCGTCAGGAGGTGGCACATGGGGCCACCCAAAAGCAGAGAGAGCGGTGGGCCTGCCGGACTCCATCCCCCCCGGGCGGGCTTGGGAGGGTGCAGCAGGCCCAGCACGGCAGGCCTGGGGTGTGGGGCCCCGTCCAGGCGAGAGCAGCACACAACGCGGGACGGGGGGCACTCACCAGTGAGCCTGTGCCTCCCACACAAGTCCCGACGTGGACAGTTTGCGTCCTCGGACCAAGGAGTCCCCTCAACTCGGCCTCCTGGGAGGGACCCTGCTGTCCTGCCGGCGGCGTGCTCCTCTCTGCCACCCTCACACTCCACTGGGGCGGAGAGAAAGGTGGAACCATTTGCCAAATATGCAAAAAAGGAGGGAAGAAAGTTTTCTGTCAGGAAAACAGAGGCAGGAAGGGAGCCTGAGCTTCCTGCTCTGACCAAAGCGGTTCAGAGATTATTCGCTGCTCTGATGTGACAGGTTGCGGTGGCGCCCAGCCTCCCTCAGTCAACAGGAATTGCAGGCTCCCCCACAACAGCAACGGCCCGGGAAGGGGCATGGGGCCAGGCCTCTGGCGGGGAGACCAGGGGCCCCCACACCCGGGACTCGGGGTTTTTGCCGGGTGTAACAGCTGCCCACCAGGCAGCTCGCGGAGGGCGCAGCCACTCGTCACAGTCCAATGCGAGAAGGAAAGGGGGCAGTGAACCCCTTGGGCTGCGGCGGTAGACCAGGCCTCGGCTGCTCCTTTCGGGGCCTCGGGGACAGGGACGGGGGCAGGGGCCGGGACTCCACCCCACCACAGGGAGGGCCAGCCGTCTCTCCACTCAGAAATGTCTGCAGAGCTTCTTCCGTTTGCTGCTCCCCTTCACTCTCAAAGACTCATAATATCTTAAAAACATTTGTCAGGACATCATCAAACACTTGACGAGGACAAACATAAGCTACGGAAGGCCCAGCACGGGAACACGAAGGACGTGAACCCCTGTTACAGGAGGCCAAGCTTAGGCGGGAAGTCGTTCATCAAGCCGCAGGGAGCGGCAGTCACACCATGGGTCCCCAGGAAGGAGCCGTGGGCACGGTGAGCCGACACCATGATAAAAACCGCCGGGGTGGGCTGCCCAAAGTCCCCTGCGAGCACCGGTGCTATCTCCCTCCCGGCCTGAGTTTTGGAAGCGTGCACAAAGCTGATACCTGGGACTCGGCCTCGCGGAGGCCTGCACCCCTCGGGCCCGGGCACCTGTTTGGAGCAAAGCAGGACACTCCTGCACCCGTGGCTCTGGTCCTCCAAGCACGGGGGTCGCTTGTGGCTTTTACATTTCGTGTTTCCTCCCAAGAAATGGGCCATGGCATACACGTCTGGGGGCTCTGGGCACACAAGTGGAGGGACAGCAGACAGGGAGCGGTGCTAAGGGCCAGGGCGGGATGGGGCGCAGGGAGCAGGAGTCACAGCTCCCCCCGAGTGCCCGTGGGTCTGAGACACAGCACAGGGCTTGCTCTCTGGGAGCTGCGCCCACAGCCGGCGGGGAACCTGCCTCAGAACGAGGCCGCGAAGCTCGTGCTGGTTTCATAATTGCAAGACTGGAGGAGAAGAGAACCAAGGAGGCCACTGAGCAGGGCCAGCACAGCAGACACTGGGCTGGCCGAGATGGCCCACCCTGAGCAGGCAGTGGCAGGCAGACACCCACGGCGCTCATCTCGTTCACGCCCAAGCTCACCAACACACACTCAAAACCCACCCTGTCGTAGTAACAGGTAAAAAACAAACAACCAAACAAAAACCAAAGAGGAGGAGCTGCATTGCTCAGGCCAGGTGGCCCGATGCCTCTCTTGCATGCTGCGTGTGCACTGCGTGTGCACGACATGTGTCCATTTCCTGCACCACTCACGCACACACAACCTGGAAGTGCGCACACAATACACGTGCGTGGGGGTGGGGGGTTTCTGGTAGGCGGTAGACAGCACACACATAGCGCTCTCTCCAATTTCAAAAGTCTCTCCTTTGTACTGACAATATCCTGCTACATCAGCCCCACACAAAATACACAAATCCAAGGCAAGTGGGGAAAAACAAAACAGAACAAAAACTCCAAACCAGAGAACCACTCTCCTCAAACTCTGCGTCTCCAGCCAAGGGAGGACAATGGGGTGGTCCCCACACGTGTGGGCATCAGACCTCTAGCCAGGAAAGTCACTGTGATCCTAATTCTTCAACAAGAGAAGTGGCTGCCAGGACGGCCCCAGTTTACTACCTTCTCCGAACCGGAGGCCGCCCTCGCAATAAATGCACGCGCACTTACAGACCTCGCGGGCTCAGCCAGGCGGGGGCTGCGGCGCGAGGGGCCCGGCATGGGGCAGGGCGTGCCGTGTCTCAACACACAGCAGTGTCACTGAAAGACAGACAAACCTCACACGCAACCACGGCAGAGCTGCTGAAACTCCTGCCTCCCACCGTCCCCAGAAAACAAAAATGGAAGAAAACACAGCCACTTTGTCTCAATCAGGTGTTTTAAGCACCAGTGCTGACAGACTTTTAGACCAGGGAGTGCTTTTTTATAAAAGTCCCATGTAAAAAGGGGATAAACATGTATGTTTGTGGGACATTTTGAAATCAGATACATTATATCAACCAGAAGAGCACAGGATTTTAAACTGTGACATCATTATTTCTATTTGTGCTACAAGTTATTTTTTAACATGCTCTGCATATTCTACAATGTAAGCAGGTAACCCTCCTGTCATGGATATTTGTCACTGTTTAAATTTTAAGCCACAAACCAAATAATCTGATTTGTCACGGAGACAATTCTGACACACTTAATATAAATAATAGTTAAATTGTTACTTTCAAAATCCCATGTAAAAGATGAGTCCCATTAACCTCATCGTACAAAACATTTTGAAACAAAGACATAAATTCAAGAGGCTCCAACCATTTCCTGCAGGTCCCTCTCTCCTCCTTAACCACTTCAATTTCCACCATTTCCATATCATGCGTATTAAACATTTTCAACTTTCATAATTTTTTTCATCTTTGAACAGATGTAGGGTGGACTAGTAAGGAAATATTTCTTCAACAGTACTTCTGTCTCTTCAAGGTCAAAACCAGTCACCTGGGAGCTGAGACACCCTGTGGGGAGCGAGCTGGGGAGGGCGCGGCCCCCGGGGGCAGGCTCACCGCCGAGGGCTCACCCTGGCCGGCTGCCCGGGGAGCACGGCGCCTGGGCTGCAAAGCTGTGCCTGTCGGACCCTGTGAGATCCTGACGGGGCTCCCCCCGCATGCCCTGCTCTGCTCCTCCAAAGAACATCAAACAACTCGCACCTTCGGGAGATTCCCGAGGAAACACGGGGGATCCCTGACGAGGTTTTAAAACACTTCAAATTTAGTCACAAGTAACCTGATGCCTGACGACCCAGGTGTTTTCTAACCTGAGAGCCAACCTGGCCCTCAGCAAAAGCACGATCAACTTTTCAAACCGGGATAATCCCACCGTGCAGAAAGCCAGTTCTGACTCTGGTCTCATTTATTGCGCAGTAAGAGCAAACTCTCTCACCCCCCAAATAAGAAAAAAGGCCTTTATGAATGACTTCATAAAGGCTGGCCTCCTGATCTCACTGGGGAAGCACAGATCAATTTAGACGTGACCGGCGCTAGGCGTTCCTCCTGGTGACAGCCAGCGGCGACTCAAAGCGGCCCCACTGCCGCCAGGCCCTGCACCTGCGCTCCGGCTGTCCCCAGAAAGGCGCGGCGGACCAGGGGCTGGAGACCTCACCGCCCAGTCTTTTCTTTCCCTCTCTCTCAAACCCACCGGTTACCCCAGGTTCGCCTTCTGAAATTCAATTGAAAACACTCACGTGGATTTGTGCGTCGCACTTTGGGGGCCAAGATTGATCCTCGGGCTCGAAGAGCAACCTCGGAGCCAGGACTCCGTCCGCCCTGCCGGGCTCGCCTGGGTCGGCCGCCTCGGCGCGGCCAAGCGTCCCTCCGGCTGGGCTGCGCTCCGCGGAGACCCGGGGACCGTCCCGCAGTCGCCGCCAGGCGCGGGGCCCCGAAGGCACTTGTTAGAGCGCCCGGCCGCCCGGCTCTTCCCGGCTTTCTTTCACAACGACTTCCTGGAGTTGCTCACTAGCATTGTTCCCCATTTCTCCGCCGCGCTCCCCACCCCCCGCTGGGCCCGACCCGGCTCTCGCGGTGCCGGCCCGCCGCTGCCCGGCGCTCACAGCGCCGCCCACGGGCCGCGCACCTGGCGCTGCCGGCCGCGCCCCTGCGGGCCGGCGCTTCGCCGCCTGCGGCCGCAGCCCCGAGCCCCGCAGACTTCGGGTCTGAGCGCGCGGGCGTCCAGGCCGGACCTGCCCTGCAGCCGCCCCGGTCCGCCCCGCGCACAGCCCCGGCACTTTCCCGGCTCGCCGCTCGGGAACACGGAGCGGAACCCGCGGGGGGCACAGAGCGGTACTCGGAGCGGGACAGGGAGCGGAACATCGATCGGGACAAGTAGCGGGACATGGCTTCGGATGCGGAGCGCGGTGCGGACCCGGACTCGCAGCGCGGCACAGAGCCCAGCGCACTGCCCCCACCCCGCCGCCGGCTCGCCGGCTCGCGCGGCACCGTCCTGGCCGCAACTCCGGGGCCGCGCGCAGAAACTTTGTCGCGGCGCGGGCTGGCCACAGCCCCACGGGGCCCCGGGCGGCGGCAGAGCGGGCCGTACCTGCTAGCGCCGCCGCCGGCTGCAGCCCGCTCGCCCGTCTTGCCCGCCTCGCCCGGCGCGCCTCCGCCGCCCCCGCGCGCAGCGCGCCCCGGCCCGCCCCTCGCCGCGGCGCTTCCTCGTTCCAGCTCCGCACCGTCCCGCGGCCCCGCGAGGCTGGCGGTGCTCTGAGCCCCGGACCAGGCGGTGGGATCGGCCGCGGCGCAACAGGACCAGCGCTTAACCCTTGGGGACCCGGCGCGGGCGATGCTGGCGGGCCCGCGGGAGGAGGGAACCCACGCCTTCGGGCCTCGCCACTCCTTGCCCGGGGCCGCTTCTCTCGGGCCCCACATGCTCGCCAAGCTCAGGGGACTCGCTGGACTCGGCACCCCAGGAGCACGTTCCCCAGTGTCTGGGGGCGTCCCCTGCCCGCCCAGCTCCACTTCCCTGGGAATAGAAGCGCTTGGCTCCCAGGTTCTGGCTGCGACCCTAAGTTATGAGTGCCCACCCGAGGGGGAGGGAAAAGTTGATCCTCCGCAAGCGAGGGAAGGTGCAGTTCGTTTTCCCAGACAACCAATGGAATACCTCTTGGTTCTCTTCCCTCCCACCTGCTCGCGGCAGAAGTTAGGATCGCGCCTTCCATCTCGGCCCGTGTGCACACGCAGGTGTGAAAGGGCGGTGTCGGAGGCGGTGGCAGCGAAGGCGATCCCGCCGCGCGGCTCTGTGCCCCGCAGACTCCCCTCCCCGAGCTGAGCCCGAGGCGCGCGCGCAGGGCGCAGCGGGTCTCGGTTAGAGCAGGGACGCGCTCTCACAACACACCGCCTCACACTCCGCGGAGCCCATCTGTCCGAGGAGCCGGGCGCCGCCTGGGCAGGAGCAGCGGAGGAATAACCGTGAGATGAATGTCCTTCAGGCCCGGCGGGCCTATCGAGAAGGAGCTGGAGAGCACCTGTGGGCGGCGGAGACCTGGTCCTCCGGGTGGATGGAGCCAGGCAGAAGGACTTCCTGCCTGGGAGTGAGGCGGGGCACGGCGGACCGCCAGGGGCACAGGCCGGCCCTGCAGGTCTTCCAGGTGGAGAGAACAGCAGTCAAGGGTACCGTGCCAAAAATGTCCCTCTGGGCAGCTGAGTGTGGCAGGAACGCCTGGGGTCAGGGAAGGCTGTGCCTGGCGCAGGAGGCTGCTGGTGGCCGGGCCCAGGCACCCCACTCGCCAGCTTTGCCTGGGGCCACCTGGCAGTCTCCTCCACCCTCCACGACCGCAGGCAGCGTCTGGCCCTGTGGTTCCTGGACCACCCGCCCATCATCCACTGCTTACTCCCCGCTATAGAAGCCCCACTGGGCCCAGTGGGGCCGGGCATCACCCTGCGTGGGCCCCGGGAAGGCAAGGCCAGCGACAGGCCCAGGGCTTTCGTTCTTTGGCCTCCTGCTCCCGCACGGCCTTGGGCAAGTTGTTGAATGCCTTTGAGCTCATCACCCTTGTCTGCAAAAGAAATAAATGCCACCCCATCTTACGAGTTCTTGTCAGGACTAAATGAGGCGATAGTGTAAGGCGCAGGGCCCAAAGGGGTTGGGGGCTCCTCTAGTTCTTGGACGTCACAGCATCTTCTACCTGGAGTGTCCCTTTAAATGTGAGCGTGTTCCCAGGAGTGCGGGCCCAGCACTCACGCCCAGCTGCCCGGCCAAGACAAGCCCCCCGAAGCAGAAGAGCAGGAGCCGAGAGCCCAGCTTGGGCTGTGTGGTCTTGAGTGAGGCCCTTCCTCTCTCTGAGCCTCAGTTTCCCCATCTCTAAAGTGGTGGCGTTGATAGCAGCTGCCTCACAGCGTCGTTGGTGGGTTACAGAGACCACACGTGGAGGACTCCGTGAGCAGTAACTGTTACTGGTTACCAACCCGCCAATGGCCAGGGTCCTGCTGAGACAGGCAGCCCGCTCCCTCCACCTGCAGACAGGTGGGGCCGCAGGGACTCAGGGTGCAACCTGGCATTTGCACGTGGACGCGGAGGGAGCAGCGAGGGCCCACAGCAAAAGACAGCAGTGAAGGCACATTGCAGGGGAAACCAGAAACGGAAACGGATGTGCCTACCTTACGAAGACCATAGGTCCACAGTCACTGGGTTCCCTGAGGAGCACGTGCGTATTGCACGTTGCTGCTTTCACACTGCTGGAGAGTTTGAGAAGTGTAGCTAAGTGTATCAACGCAGTAAGTGCTAAATTGCCCATCTCACTTCTTTCGAGATGATATGACCAAGAGAATAAAGAACACCTGCAGAATTCATCAAAGGCTACTATTCGGAGCTTTCTATGTAAGCTGCTGGCACTTCCGTTCTGGCAGAGACTGGGGCGGTGGCGTTTAAGGAAAAGTGAGTTACACGGAGGAAAACGAGGGCTGAGCAGGCAGGCTGTGAGATGGTCACTACTTTTGTTTGTCACCAGCTGTGTGAGTCCGGGCAGGTTACTGCACCTCTCTGAGCTTCAATTTGCCACCTGCCGGGCATCCCTGCTTCACAGTGGCGCAGGTGGGACTGGGGAAAGTCAACGAGGTGATGTGTGTAAGTAGTTATCATCATTAGCACTGTACCTTTTTCAGTGAAAAAAATCTGTAAAACAGCAAGAAAATGAGCATCCTTTTTCTCCCCCAGCAGTTGGGAAACAGCAAATATATTTTTAAATAAGAAGAAATGTGGGGTTTTTTGGTTTAAAAAGTGCTGTTATCTTCCTACAGTGTCAGATGAATACGGACCTCAGGAGTTTCGTCTGAGAAGGAGCAGGGCCCTGGGGAGAAAGCCCGGGCCTGGGAAGACACGTTTGCAACAAGTGCTTTGCTGCTTCAGTTTCTTTTCCCAGTTTTCCCAGTTCCCCGCTTGTTCTGCTTTCAAAGTCTGACAGTTTCCAGCCCAGGCAGGTCAGTGACCCTCTTCCAGGGAGGCCGCGACCATGGGCTTGGCTCTGAGCACAGACCAGGAGCTCCCACCTGCCCCAGAGATAAAGGAACAGGGACGGGGGCAGCATGAACCCTGACCGAGACCCTCCCCGG
>PVJI01028346.1:0-16617 GCA_004026765.1 Micronycteris hirsuta
TGTTTCTTTGTCTTCCCATTGTTTGTGAGACTCTTCTTGCTAGCCTCTGTTTCTTAAATTAATCTGTTCTGACTCCCTGGTTTTATCCTATGACCTTCTATGGTAGAATACCTGCAACATTCAGTTGTGTAGTCTCCTTAATCTCCTTAGCTCACAATGACAAATGACATTGACTGTCATTTATGTTGGCTCTCTGTATGTCTTTGGGTTTTGGTTTTTATTGGGTCTTTCTTTGGTGGGTCTTTTCCTCCAGCTAGTTAACTGAGGGTCGTTCCATCCACCACGCCTTGTATTCTGTTGTGCGGGTGTGGACAGGTTCTGTTGAAGCTGATTCTTCTGTATGAACAAGGTTTTGATGCTTCTCTCTCACTCTTATTCAGTTGTTTTGTTGTGGGTAATTTCTCCACCAATTGGCGTATTATCCGTTTGGTCCTGGATTGAGTTTAGTGTGGGTTCCACTTCATCCTTCACCTTCTTCCATTGTTTTGTGTTGGTGGATCCTTTGTTGGTGGATTTCCTGTTCCAGCAGGTGTACTGGTGTTCACTGCTCCCACCTTGCAAGTTCTCTGGTGTAGCGAAGTGAAATTTGTTTCACTGTCTCTGTTTTTTGGGCTGACCCTTGTCTGGGTCTAACTCTGGTCTCTTCACAACTCCAGGTTTTAATGTCTCACCTTCTGCTGGCTGGTTTTAAAAGTGTCTGACCAAGCCTGTTCTTTTGGTCTTCCTGTCTGCTTTGGGCTGGAAAGATTTTAGTTTTGCTTTTCTCTCTTCCTGAGGTGCTCTCTTTGCTGTTGTCCAGCCTCCAGCCTAGTTTTTAGGTGTGCTTCTGGGTCCAGGCTGGGTCTGTTGTTATGCCATTTTTGAGGTGCACCAATTAGAGGCAACTCACACACCACCTTCTTACTGGTTTAGATGCTAGGAACTCTCAGCACACCTTCTGGGTAGTTTTGCCCCCACACTGAGTCAAGAGTTTGTGAGAACTGCTGCTCCCATCAATGGGGCACTTCCGCCTTTCTCCTACAGAGCCAGTTGGCCCCACAGGGCTCCGTGCACAGGTGCTGGGTGGCAAGCATTTTGTCCCTGGGCCATCTGGATGTGAGCTCCGTGTACCTGTGTTCACTGTCCCTTTTTGTCTCTGGATTGGGCACTGGCGAGCCGCAGGCCGGGAGGCCTGGTTGTACACTGTCCCTGGTATTTTTGAAGTGGGCACAAGTGGTCCACAGATCACCGGGTATGCACAGTCCCTAATTCCCCTTGATTGGCTATGCAAGTTGCAACTGGCCCTGGAGCCGCTGGTTGGAAACTGCTCCTGGTTCTTCTGGACTGGTCAAGGACAGTCCCTGGGTCACCTGGTTCATAGAGTCTCCAATTCCCCTTGATGGGAGCACCAGCCACCATGGGCCAAGGGCCGCTGTTTGTGCACTCACCCCGGTGCTTCTGGAGATTGGGCAGGCAGGCTGCCCTGGACCTCAGATCCCCAGGTATGCACTGACTCAGGGGCTGTTGGGAGCAGGGCCTCTCCAAACACCTGGAACATGCCTATTTTTTTCTATTTTTCTTTTTGAAAAATTCTTCCTATTTATGCCCACCAGTCCGAATATGCACCAGGCCTCTCACACATCCCAACCTGTCTCCCTCCCAAGAATCTTGCAGCAGACCTGGCAGCTGCCGGGTCTGGGCCTGCAACACACCCTGCTACCCACGCTGATCCCAGGGGACCTTTTCGTTCCAAAGCACTCTCCTTACCGTCTGATCATTCAATTTCCCCTATAATCTTGGTCTCCAATCTTTATATATGCTAGAATACCATTGGGTGTTCGCTCCATTCCTCAGAAAATCGGCTAGGTGTTTCACCAGTGGCAGGAGGAAGTGGACTCCGCTCCCCCCTATCTTGCCGCCATCTGCTCTCCAAGAGAATTCTTTACAAAGCAACTACCTGCCATTCTTAAGAAGCATACAGCTTTTCACACAGACCAACCTTCTAACCAGACTGGAGCCTATCTGGGTCAGGGTCTGACATGTCCCAACTATTCTCCCTTCTCCAGAAGCAGTGCATCAATTTCTCTGGTAAAGACCTAGCCAACATTCACAGTCCCAGGGGATATATACCACTTCTGTGTGTCTCCCATGTCATCTCTATTTCCCCCAGCTACTTCTAGCATCCTGGTCCTTCATGGAGTCGGGCTGCCCTCTCTGCCCTGGTAGGGGAGAGAGCTGGTGATCTAACTCTGCTCCCATATCCTGCAGTAGGAACCAGGGCAGGGGCCACAATGGCCTAGGTTCCTGCACATATCCCAGGGACGTTACCATCTGAGCACAATCTCTTTACCATCTGTTTTTCAATGTCCTCTACAATTTTTGGCCTCCAAACTTCATATAAGCTGGGATTCCATTGGCTGTTCACTGTGTTCCTCAGAAGATTGGCTAGGTGTTCCAGCTGGGCACAGGGAGAACTGGGCTTGGTTCCCATCTACCTCACCACCTTCATTTCATCATTGGTTTTCTTTTTCATGATGTCATTTGGGCATAATTATTTAGTCTGCTTAATCAGAGAAATTTGGAAGCTTCTTTTTCTGTATGTTCTAAAGCATTTGACTGCCTTTGGAATTATTTTTATCATAAAGAGTTGATAGAATTCACCTGTAGTAGTAGCTTGTTTGGTGTATGTGTGTGTGCATGTGCATGTGGCAGAGAGAGATTGCTAGAAGATTATTCTCTATTTCTTTCAGGTAAATTGATTCATTTAGGATTTCTCTCTCAGACAGGGTCAATTTAAGTAATATGTATTTTATTGGAAATATTTATTTTTATTCAGAGTTTTGATTATTTTCATATACAGTTGTGTAAAAAACTCTTGATTTTCTTTATAACAATGTTAACAATTATTTTCCAATTTTATTTCTGACATTGAGTAATGTTTTTCCTCTTTTTAGATAAGCCAGTAGTTTATTTTTCCCTTCCAATAAACAACTTTTGAATTTGTTTACTTTTCTACAGTTCTTCCTGTTTTATAAATTCATTAATTTCTGCTTTTCTCTTTTCTTCTTACCATTTACTTATTTAAATTTTTTTTTCCTAGTCCTGGCTGGGCTGCTCAATTGATTAGAGTGCTGTCCCAATACACTAAGGTCATGGGTTTTTTCTTTATCGTTGTTCGAGTACAGTTGTCTCCATTTTCCTGCCACCACTTTCCTGTCCCCTCCCACCCCCATCTCCCACCCTCAATCCTTTCCCCCTTTGGCTTTGTCTGTGGGTCTTTTATACACTTTCTTTGATGACCCTTTCCCTTTCACTTTCTTTTCCCCCTTATTCCCCCCTTCCCCTCTGGTTACTGCCAAGTTTGTGGATGTGATCCTGCAATACACATGCAATAATCAACCAATAAATGCATAAATGGGTAGAATAACAAATCAATATCTCTCCTTTCCTCCTCTCTAAAATCAATACAAATATTTAAAATAAAATTTATTTTCTTAAATTCTTGAGTTAAATACTTTTGATTTTAGTCTTTCCTCTTTTTTAATAATGTATAATGGGTCTTCTATTAATAAATGTAATTGTTTTTTTATTGTACCATGGATTTCTAGTTTAGGATTAACTTGTATCCACTCTTTTATACATCAGCTTTTAATCCTTTTTAAAATTTACTCTGGTCAAATCCTTGTTATTATCTCCATTACAAGGTTAAGGCTCTTCTACTTCTGTCAAAGCCAGGCTAAGATGTATTCATTAAGGGAGAAGAAGATGGAAAAACAAATGTAAACTTAGTATTCTGACACTCTTTAAGTGTTATACCAGAACTAGATTTGATAACCAGGTCGACTTCTGGTATTTATAAAGTTACAATTTCATGTTGAAATCTTTTGGCATTTTTCTTTTTAATGAAACTGCTTCAAAGATAAGATCCATTCTCTTGCTTGATACTCTGAAAAGAAATTTGTGGCAAATACCTCTTGGAAATGAGGATTAGTGAAGAGGAAATAAGTTGTAAAGTGTCCTTTTAGGCAGTGAGTACTATGTAGTTTCTTCTGTTTTTGAGTTCTTGGTTGTTCCAAGCCAAGTGTAAAGCGTTACCTTCAAGTGCTATCACTTTTCTCAGGTAAAGTGAGTTTTCAATTTTTCTATTCTTTTTAGAGATTCTTAGACTTGTAACATTCATCCTGTGATTTTTATTTTTGTAAGCTCCTTTGGCTGAAGGATGAAGACATAAACTTTTTTAAAAGCTCCTCTTTTTTGTCAGAATTTCTAAACATTTTTTCAAATCTATATGGCACCATTCTCCTTTGTCATCAATAAAAGTAACCAGAGCTATCTGACTATACTGATCTGGGTCAGTAAAAGATACTCAACCAATATTTATTAGAATTCTCTTTTTAATCTACATATCTAAAAATCTGATATCACTAAGGTTTTACATATAATAGTATCCTATGTCAGAAACAGTGCCCTAAAAGTATATTTTGATATAATTTAGCTATAACTTGGCTCACTTAAAATAATTATTCCATATGGTACTAATATGCAATTATGTAATTTTTATTTCTTATGGCTTAACCGGGTAATGTAGATAGGAAAAGGACAAAATCATATAATTAGTACTTTCAAATTTATTGAATGTTATGATTTATGTGGGTAACAATTAGTTTTCTGTTTAAATTTCCCTTATTTCAGTTTAATATTTAGGAAGGTGGTATCTGTTATTGATGATAAATTTTTAGATCACCTAAAGCTTAGACAAAAAGCCAGATTTTATGATTCAGTAATCTGAAATTAAAATGGATACATTAGAACATGTCAAATACCAGTCCTTCATAGTTGGGATGTGGTCAATGAATACATTTTGTTTAGTTTTTTATTTATTTTTATTTTTAAAAATGTATTTACTCTTCTGCATAGAATCCCATTATGTAAATGTACCATAGTTTCTTGATCCACTCATTTGCTGATGGGCACTTGGGTTGCTTCCAGCACTTGACTATTGTACATTGTGTTGCTATGAACATTTGGGTGCATAGGTTCTTTTGGATTGGTGTTTCAGGGCTCTTAGAGTATAATCCCAGCAGTGGAATTGCTGGGTCAAAAAGCAGTTCCAATTTTAGTTTTCTGAGGAAGTTCCATACTGTTTTCCACAGTGGCTCCACCAATCTTCATTCCTACCAACAGTGGACTAGGGTTCCCTTTTCTCTGCTTCCTCTCCAACACTTGTTTGTTGATTTGTTATTTATGGACATTCTGACTGGTGTGAGGTAGTATCTTATTGTGGTTTTAACCTGCATCTCTCTGATGGCCAGTGATGCCGAGCATATTTTCATATGTCTCTGGGCCCTCTGTATGTCTTCCTTGGAGAGTGTCTCCTTGGGATTAGGAGCAGGAGCAAGTAGACTCAGCTTCCACTTACTGTGCTGCCATACCAATGAATACATGTTTAAAAGTTTTAGGTCTTTGGCTTCTGGCCAAGATGGAGGCATAAGCAGAAACACTTTGCTTCCTCACACAACCAAAAGAACAACAACAACCAATTTAAAACAAAGAACAACTAGAACTGCTAGAAAATCATTTGTATGGAAGTCCAACTACGAAGGAGAAAAGTAAACATTCATACAGACTGGAAGGAAGAGTGGTGACAGGCAGCCAGAGCAGAGAGGTCTGGGCAAGGCAAGGTGGTAGATCACATGAGCAATCCCATATTTGCACACAGATAAGCCTGTACGAATAACGGGGGAGTGAGACAGACTGCGAAAACCAGGGTTTCAGCCAGGAAGCTAATGACTCAAAACGCTTGGCTGTAAAAAATCTGTGGGGATTGTGGCAGCCAGAGAAACTCCCAGCCTCACAAGAAAGTTTGTTGGAAAGGCCCACAGGGTCCTAAAATGTATACACCCATGTGGGAATCAGTACCTGAAAGGGCACAATCTGCATGTAAGAAGTGATGGAAAGTGGAACGAGAGCAGAGAAGGTAGCATTGTTCCCTTTCTGATACCTCCCCCACATACAGTGCCACAAGGAAACAAAGATGGTTGCCCCACCCTGGGGAATACCTAAGATTCCACCCTTTACCATTTAACAGACAAAGAAACATGGGCCAAATTAAAGAACAGATCAAAACTCCAGAAAAATAACTAAGAAACAAGGAGACAGGTAACCTATTTGATGCAGTGTTCAAAACACTGATAATCAGGATGTTCACAGAAGTGATTGAGCTTGGTTGCAAAATGAAGGAAGAAATGAAGGATACACAAAGTGAAATAAAGGAAAATACACAGGGAACCAACAGTGAAGGGAAGGAAACCAGGACTCAAATCAATGATTTGGAATAAAAGGGAGAAATAAACATCCAACTGGAACAGAATGAAGAAACAAGAGTGCAAAACAATGAGGAGAAATTAGGAACCTATGGGACAACATTAAGCACACCAACATCCAAATCATTGGAGTGCCAGAAGGAGAAGAAGAAGAGTAAGATATTGAAAACTTATTTGAACAAATAATGAAGGAAAACTTCCCCAATATGGTGAAGGAAATAGACTTCCAGGAAGTCTAGGAAGCCTAGAAGGTCCCAAAGAAACTGGACCTGAGGAACACACCAAGTAACATCATCATTATGTTACCCAAGATTCAAGATAAGGAGAGAATCTTAAAAGCAGCAAGAGGAAAGGAGATAGTTACCTACAAAGGAGTTCCCATAAGTTTATCAGCTGATTTCTCAAAAGAAAGCTTACAGGCAAGAAGAGGCTGTGAAGTACTTGAAGTCAAGAAAGGCAGAGACCTGCATTCAAGATTATTCTATGCAGCAAAGCTATCATTTAGAATGGAATGGCAGATATTGTGCTTCCCAGATAAGGTCAAGTTAAAGAATTTCATCATCACCAAGCCCTTATTATATGAAATGTTAAAGGGGCTTATCTAAGAAAAAGAAGAAGATCAAAAACTATGAACAATAAAATAACAACAAACTCACAACTATCCACAACTGAACCTAAAAATAAAAAAAAAAAAAACTAAACAAACAACTAGATCAGGAACAGAATCACAGAAATGGAGATCAGATGAAGGCTTATCAGTGAGGTGGTGGAGTGGGAGAATGGGGAGAAAAAATATAGGGAATAAGAAGCATAACAGTAGACACAAAATAGACAGGGGGAGGTTAAGAATAGCATAGGAAATGGAGAAGCCAAAGAACTTATTTGTACAACTCACGGACATGAACTAAGGGGGAGGGATACTGGAGAATGGTGAAGGGGGCAGTGCAGCAAGGAGGAGGTTAAGGGGGAGAAAAAACTGGAACAACTGTAATAGCATACTGAATAAAATACACTTTAAAATGAAAAACATTAAAAGTTTTAGGAATGCATTAAAATGCTGATTTTCTCAATACCTTTTCATTAAGGGGATGAGTGCTGTGCATGTTGGTGCCTATTACTGCTTTCTGTTTTCGGGGGTTACTCACTATATGCACTCTCCTGGCATAAGGATGAGTGCATAATCATCCTAAGGATGCTGACAGTACTCGCTAGTCTGTCTTTCCTCCATCTCTTCCAAAGAATGTCAGTTTTTGTTTTTTCCTTTTTTGGTGCAGTTTGCTTCATGGTTGTGATTACTATCTTTCTGCTCTTATGGGATCTTGTGTGATTTTCTTACCCTTGAACTTCACATGGAATTGCAAACTGAGTCCAGACCCTGAAGGTGCTCTGGAAAGGGGCTAGTCAAAGGTGGGGACCTGCATAGGATTAAATCAAAATGACCAGTTTTGCAGAGAGAGAGAGAGGGAGGGAGAGAGAGAGAGAGAAAGAGAGAGGCTATAAGAAAACTTTTTTGGATTGTCATGTCTGAAGTTCTGGAACCAGTTCACATTCTAAAGGTGTAGGATGGGGATTCTGAAACGCTTACTTCTAGAGGAGTGACATTATATGACACATAAACTCAAGAATTTACTGGAATTAAACAAACAAACAATGCCAGACCAAATATAACATCAATGAAAAACATGAAATCCTTTCCTTATTTTAATCACCCTATTCAATTCTGTTTGTGTCTCAAAGACCATTAAAACCTCACGTGTATAGTCACAGAATTCTTTTACTATGATGAATGTTTGCAATTAAACTCTATTTATAAACTTTGTTAATAAGATTACACAAAATTACTCACATTTTTAATTGAATTTTTTGTAGGCTTGAAAGTGTCTAAGCACATTGATTATGATCAGTTAAATGCATTATGTCACATGAGTGGACAACAGACCAGGTAAGATAGTCATGCTTCTTTTGTCATTCAAGTGAATATTAAATTTGTCTCATGAATAAATTATAATAATAAACCATTGTTGACGCTCATAGATACATGATTTACCACACAGATAAAAGTACTTGAAAACCTGGTGTTATTTCTCCAGATTAAGGGGACAGGATCTATATACACACACACACACATATGTATATATACATATATGTATCACATATACATATATATGTATTTATATATATTATGTTTTAGGGAAACAATATCTTGTGCCTCAAACATGACTTACTCCTAGTTGGGCCCTTTCCAGTACTTAGAAAGCAGTCATCAGGCAAAAAGATTTGAAGGTGTGTATTTGTTTGATACGATTTCAAATCTACCTGTTTATGACTTAAAAGACATTGTTTTAATCCATTTCTTTATGGCAAAGATTAAAAAAGGTTGGTTGTTTTTAGAAGTAAACTTATGTCAGGACATCACCACCTGCTTGGTTGTTGTGGATAAGCACCCAGTGGCTCAGGTGCTGAGGGGCCCAGCTGGGGGCTTATCCACAAGACCAGATAGAGAAGTAACTATGGCAAGGGGCATTTAGGCTAAATTCTGAGAGTTTGTGAAGACTTTTAGAGAGTTTCTGTCTCAGCAAGGCACACTTTGCTGACCTAAACAGCTCTCTGAAAATTCTGGAACATTTGCTCCTGCCCTGGCCAAGGCTACTCTTTGGGTTGCTGTGGTTCTCTACCATACACCAGCCCTGGAGTGATAACTCTGAGAACAGCCACCCTGCCCTCCAACACCAGTGCCTTGGTTCCCTAGCACAAGGGACTTTGATTTTGGAGCTGGCAGCTGGAAGTCAGGTAAAGCTGGCTCTCTGAGAAACCCAATTCCTATGAAGGGGTCCACAATTGTTAAATTTGGATTTTATTCCTTTTGTCTCCCCTTGCCTGGAACAAGTGTAAATAATCTGCCATTTGTTTGGACTATGCTATTTCTGTATTGGCTTATTAAGATATTATCTTGTATACTATTGGCTTATGAAATTATTCCAATTCCAACAGCAAGTCTGTGATAAATCAACTGCTGGCAAGACAGAATCAGTCTCTGGATATAATCTGCCACACAAAATAAAATGGAATAATTTAAACCACAAATCCTGAATACATAGGTGATGAGTAGATGAAATATAAATAAGCCAAAGAACTGTGAAATACTATGGTTCAAAGCTCAGGATTCCTAATATACATTATATTTGGAGATATAACTTATAAAAATATCTTTTTTGCCAACTCCTTTTCCCAACTTGGACTTCTGAAATTATGAAACTAGTTAGATTCTTCTGTATTCATCAGTGTCTATCCACCCTCCCACCTTCCTTCAGAGAGACAGGCCTTTGCCTAGTCTTTCATGGGACTGCTGAGAAAATACCCTAAGTGTAGAGGCATTCTCCACTTTAACATATTTCTATATCACACCCTCTTAACCATTTCACATTATTTCTATATTTTAATTCATCTTCCTTTTTCTCAGGAAAAGTGAGAAGGGTGTGCTTCTTCGATATTCTTTGCATTTCTCTCCAGAATGATTTTTCTCTGACACTCTTGCCTCCTCACTCTCAGTGCTTTTCAGCTTCACATAAAGAATTCTGTACTTGCTCTCCGGAGTCAGGTTGCCTTGTCTGAATCCTGGCACTGTCATTTCCCAGCTGTGTGACTTTGAGCCACACCTTTGTTCTTCATTGGGCCTCAGTTTCTTTGTCTACATAATTGGGAAGATAGGAGTATCAGATAATATAGTTGTGTAAGGAAGGATGAAATGATGTGATACATGTAAATGACCTAGAATAGTGTCTGGCACAAAATAAGAACTAATGTTTTTTATTATTTGGGGTGGGGTCATATATACTCAAAAGGTTAAGAGAATGGGTGTTGAAGTCAATTTAGTTTTCATTTGTACCCTATGTTATCTGCTTCCCAGTTATACGAATTAGGCAAATTGCTAAGTTTTCAGTTACTTTTTAAAATTTTTAAATTTTTTTGATCCTCACTCAAGGATATGCTTTCATTGATATGAGAGGGAGAGAGAGAGAGAAGAGAGAGAGAAGGAAAGAGAAGAGAAGGAAAGGGAAGGGAAGGAAAGGAAAGGGAGAGAAGAGAAGAGAAGAGAAAAGAGAAGAGAAGAGAAGAGAAGAGAAGAGAAGAGAAGAGAAGAGAGAAGAGAAGAGAAGAGAAGAGAAGAGAAGAGAAGAGAAGAGAAGAGAAGAGAAGAGAAGAGAAGAGAAGAGAAGAGAATCTGTGAGAAACATCAGTTGATTGCCTTCCATATGCACCCCAACCAGGGATTGAACCTGCAACATAGGTATGTGTCCTGACCAGGAATTGGATCCACAACATTTTGGTATACAGGATGATAGTACAAACAACTGAGCCAACCAGAGCAGGGCAGTTTTCAGTTTGTTTATGGATTGAATGGACAGTGAAATATACCAACCCTGTCAGATTATATAAATAGAAAACAAGACAAAGACGATGTAAAGATCTTCGTACAATGTTTGGCACAAAAATGTATCGAATATATAACAGGTAAATGTGTAAAATAAATAACTATAGAAAATCAGTTCTAAATAGAAAAAAAAGAAAATAAAGATCTGGAAAAGCTTCCAGTGATATCAGAGGTTGGATTTGAAAAAAAAAGTAGATTATTGGTCAATGTATTTTTGTAATGGAAGAGTAAGAATGAAAATGTCTAAAGTCATATTTTTAAATGTAATCTTTATCATATCTTTCCATTGCATTTATTCCCCTTATATTGCCTTCCTCCTCAACAATCACCAGCCACACTGTTGTCCATGTTCATGAATCCATTTTCCTTTTTGCTCAGTCCCTCCACACCCTAACCTTCCCCTACCCACTAGCTGTCATCTGCTCTCCATCTATAAGTCTGTCTCCATTTCCTTTATAGTTCAGTTTCTTCATTAGATTCCACATACAAGTGAAATCATATGGTGTTTGCCTTTCTCTGATTGGCTTATTTCACTTAGCATAATGTTCTCCAGGTCCATTCATACTGTTGCAAAGGGTAACATTTTCTACTTTTTTATGGCCGAGTAGAATTCCATTGTATAAATGTTCCATAGTTGTGTTATCCACTCATCTATAAATGGACACTCATACTGCTTCCATATCTTGGCAATTGTAAATAACACTGTAATGCACATAGGGGTGCATATGTTCTTTTGAAGTAGTGTTTTGGGTTCTTTCGGATATATTTCCAGAAGTGATTTTGGGGTCAAAGGCCAGATCCACTTTTAGTTTCTTGAGATATTTCCATACTGCTTTCCACAGCAGCTGCACCAACAGTGCAAAAGAGTTCCCCTTTCTCCACATTCTCACTGGCACCTTTTATTTGTTGATTTATTCATGATAAAAATTCTGACAGGTGAGAGATGGTGTCTCATTGTGGTTTTTATTTGCATTTCTCTGATGATTAGTGATATTGAGCATCTTTTCATATGTCTATTGGCCACCCATCCTCTTTGGATAAGTGTTTATTCAGGTCATTAGCCATTTATTTATTTATAATTTTATTATTTGTTGCTCACTGTAAATACATATGTTACATCTTCATGAAACAAATCTGAGTTTTGGAGCCGAAGGATAGGCTAATTAAGATACAGTCTGAAAACTTTTATTATATCTTGATAGAGTCTAGGTCCCAGAAGAAGTCACATTTAAAGAGGGTGGTATTAGGAGGCAAGTGTTGGGCAAAGCTTTCCAGCTTTTACTATACTATGTGTCAGTTATACAAGCTGTGTGGGGGGGTGTTTGGGCCTTCTTCTTGCATCTCCAAACTTGTTAAGTGCTGTATTTGGGAGACCCTGCCCATTTTTTAATTGGATTGCTTTTTTTTTGGTGTTTGTTTTGTAAGTACTTTATAAATTTTGGATATTAACCCCTTATCAGATATATTGGCAAATACGTTCTCCCATTCTGTGGGTCATCTTTTTATTTTGTTGATGATTTTATTTGCTGTGCAAAAGCTTTTTAGTTTGATGAAGTCTCAGTTGTTTATTTTTTCTTTTGTTTCCCTTGCCTGGGAAGATATATATGATAAAAAAATTTCTATGAACAGTGTCTGAGATTTTGCCTCTTAATTTTTCTTCTAGGATTTTTATGGTTTCAGATCTAACATATAAGTCTTTGATTCATTTTGAATTATCCTTGTGTGTGGTGTAAGAAAGTGGTCTAGTTTCATATTTCTGCACATATCCATCCATATTCTCAACTCCATTTATTGAATAAAATATCTTTAGCCCATTATACATGCTTGCTTCCTCTGTTGAATATTAATTGACTGTAAAGGTATGTATTTATTGCTAGGTTCTTTATTTTGTACCATTGATAGATGTGTCTATTTTTATGCTAGTACCATGCTGTTTTGACTACTATGGACTTGTAGTATAGTTTGATATTAGGTAGCATGATTCCTCTAACTTTGTTCTTCTTTCTCAGGATTGCTGTTGTTATGTAGGGCTTTTTGTTGTTCTACATATGTTTTTGAAATATTTCTTCTAGTTCTGTAAAATAGGTCATTGGAATCTTGATGGGGATTGTGTTGAATCTATAGATTGCTTTGGGTAATATGGATATTTCAATGATGTTAGTTCCTGCTATCCATGAACAAGGTATGTGCTCCCACTTATTTGTATCTTCTTCAATTTATTTCTTCAGTGTCTTATGATTTTCTGAATATAGGACTTTAACATCCTTGATTAGGTTTATTCCTAGGTATTTTATTCTTTTTGAAGCAATTGTGAATAAGGTTTTTTTCTGAATTTTCTTTTCTGTTAGTTCATTATTGGCATATAAAATGCAACTGATTTCTGAATATTAATTTTGTGTCCTGCTACTTTGCTGAATACATTTATCAGTTCTAGTAGTTTCTTGGTGGAATCTTTGAGGTTCTCTATGTACAGTATCGTGCCACCTATGAATTCAGTTTTACTTCTTTCTTTCCAATTTGGATGCCTTTTATTTGTTCTTGTCTAATTCCCATGGCTAGGACTTTCAGGACTATGTTGAATAAGAGAGGTGAAAGTGGATATCCCTGTCTTGTTCCCAATCTTGAGGGGAGTGCTTGTAGTTTTTGCCCATTGAGTATGATGCTGGCAGTGGGTTTGTAATATATGGCCTTTATTGTGTTTAGGTATGTTCCCTCTACTTCCAATTTGCTGAGAGTTTATTTTATCATAAATGGGTGCTGGATTTTATCAAAATATTTTTCTGCATCTATTTATATAATCATCTGGATTTCATCCTTCATTTTGTTTATGTAGTGAATCACATTTATTGATTTGCAAATGTTGTACCACCTTTACATTCTCAGAATGAATCCCACTTGACTGTGCTTTATGACCTATATAATGCATTGCTGTATTTGGTTTGCTAATATTTTGTGAGGATTATAATTGCATCTATGTTCATCACATATATTGGCCTATAATTTTTTTGGGTAGTGTCTTTAACTGGTTTTGGCATTAGGATAATGTTGGCCCAAAAAATAAGTTTGAGAGCCTTCTATCATCTTGAATGTTATGAAATAGTTTGAGGAGGAGAGCCGTTAGCTCTTCTTGGAATGTTTGGCAAAATTAACCTGCAAAGCCATCTGGTCCAGGGCATTTGTTTCTTGGGAGTTTAATTAGCTTCAATTTCATTAGCTCTAGTTTTACTTTTTTTTTTTACTTTATTGTTGTTCAGTTATAGTTGTCTGCATCCTCTCCCCTCTCCCCTCCCCCTCCCCCCTCCAATTCCACCTCCCTTCCCTGCCTCCCTCCTCCCCCTTGGTTCTGTCCATGTATCCTCTATAGTGGTTCCTGAAAACCTTTCACCTATTGTCCCCTCCCCCCCTGGCTATTGTTAGATTGTTCTTAATATCAATGTCTCTGGTTAGGTTTTTCTTGCTTTTTGCTTTTGTTGATTATGTTCCAGTTAAAGGTAAGATCATATGGTATTTGTCCCTTACCACCTGGCTTACTTCACTTAGCATAATGCTCTCCAGTTCCATCCAAGCTGTTGCAAAGGGTAGAAGCTCCTTCTTCATCTCTGCTGCATAGAATTCCATTGTGTAAATGTACCATAGTTTCTTGATCCACTCATTTGTAGATGGGCACTTAGGTTGTTTCCAGCACTTGGCTATTGTGAATTGTGCTGCTATGAACATTGGAGTGCATAGGTTCTTTTGAATTATTTTTTTCAGGATTCTTAGGGTATAATCCCAGTAGTGGAATTGCTGGGTGGAAAGGCAGTTCCATTTTCATTTTTCTGAGGAAATTCCATAATGTTTTCCACGATGGCTGCACCAGTCTGCATTCCCACCAACAGTGCAGTAGGATTACCTTTTCTCCACATCCCCTCCAACAGTTATCTGTTGCTTTGTTGATGATGGCCATTCTGACTGGTGTGAGGTGATATCTCATTGTGGTTTTAATTTGCATCTCTGTGATGGCAAGTGATGTTGAGCATCTTTTCATAAGGTTCTGGTCCCTCCGTATGTCCTCTTTTGAGAAGTGTCCGTTCATGTTTCTGCCCATTTTTTAACTGGGTTTTTTGTCTTACTGGAATGGAGTCGTATGAGTTCTTTATATATTTTGGAGATCAAACCCTTATCCAAGGTATCATTGGCAAATATGTTTTCCCATACGGTTGGTTCTCTTTTTATTTTAATACTGTTTTTTTTTTAGCCCCACAGAAGCTCTTTATTTTGATAAGGTCCCATTTGTTTATTCTTTCCTTTATGTCCCTTGCTCTACGAGACATATCATTGAAGATGTTGCTGCGTGGAATGTCTGAGATTTTCCTACCGATGTTCTCCTCTAGGACTTTTATGGTGTCATGACTAATACTTAAGTCTTTTATCCACCTTGAATTTATTTTTGTGTATGGTGTAAGTTGGTGCTCGATTTTCATTTTTTTGCATGTAGCCATCCAGATTTCCCAACATCATTTGTTGAAGAGGCTCTTTTTATTCCATTTCATGCTTCTGCCCCCTTTGTCAAAGATTAATTGCCCATAGAGACTTGGGCTTATTTCTGGGCTAACTATTCTATTCCATTGGTCGATCTGTCTGTTTTTATGCCAGTACCAAGCTTTTTTGATTACAGTGGCCTTGTAATACAGTTTGATTTCAGGAATTGTGATCCCTCCCGCTTTGCTCTTCTTTCTCAAAATTACAGCTGATATTCGGGGTCATTTATGGTTCCATATAAATTTTTGAAGTGTTTGTTTTATATCTGTGAAATATGCCATTGGTACTTTGATAGGGATTGCATTGAATCTATAAATTGCCTTGGGTATTATGGACATTTTGATGATGTTGATTCTTCCAGTCCATGAGCGTGGTATATGTTTTCATTTGTTTGTGTCTTCCATGATTTCTTTCTTCAGTGTTGTGTAGTTTTCTGGGTACAGGTCTTTTACCTCCTTGGTTAGGTTTATTCCCAGGTATCTTATTTTATTTTTTTGCTATATCAAATGGGATTTATTTCCTGATTTCTGTTTCTGCTGTTTCACTGTTGGTATATAAAAATGCCTTTGATTTCTGGATATTGACTCTATATCTTGCTCTTTTGTCAAATTCAATTATTAGATCGAGTAGTTTTTTGGCGGAGTCTATAGGATTTTCTAAGTACACTATCTTGTCGTCTTCAAACAACGACACTTTTGCTTCCTCCTTTCCAATTTGGATGCCTTTTATTTCCTTCTCTTGTCTGATTGCTGTGGCTAAAACTTCCAGTACTATGTTGAATAGAAGTGGTGATAGTGGGCAACCTTGTCTTGTTCCTGATGTTAGTGGGAAAGATTTTAGTTTTTGTCCATTGAGTATAATGTTGGCTGTAGGTTTCTCATATATGGCCTTTATTATGTTGAGGAATGCTCCCTCTATTCCCACTTTGCTAAGTGTCTTTATTATAAATGGATGCTGTACCTTATTGAAAGCTTTTTCTGCATCTATTGATATGATCATGTGATTTTTGTCTTTGCTTTTGTTTATATGATGTGTTACATTTATTGTTTTGTGAATATTGTACCATCCTTGCATCCCTGGGATGAATACCACTTAGTCATGGTGTATGATCTTTTTGATGAATTGCTGAATGCGATTTGTTAATATTTTGTTAAGGATTTTAGCATCAATGTTCATCAGTGATATTGGCCTGAAGTTTTCTTTCTTTGTTGTGTCTTTTTCTGGTTTGGGGATTAGGAATGATGCTGGCTTCATAAAAAGAGTTTGGGAGTCTTCCATCATTTTGGATTTTTTGTAAGAATCTGTGAAGGATAGGGGTTGTACTTCCTTAAATGCTTTGTAGAACTCTCCTGTGTAACCATG
>PVJI01028347.1:0-16602 GCA_004026765.1 Micronycteris hirsuta
GAAAGTCTATTTCTTTCACTAGCTTGGGGAAGTTCTCCATCATTATTTGTTCAAATAAGTTTTCAATCTCTTGGTCTTCCTCTTCTCCTTCTGGCAACCCTATGATCCGTATGTTGGGCCATTTGTAGATGTCCTGGAGGTTTCTGAGCCCCTCCTCCGTTTTTTGAATTCTTGTTTCTTCATTCTTTTCTGGTTGGATGTTTTTTTCTTTCTGCTGGTCCACTCCGTTTATTTGAGTCCCAGTTTGCTTCTTATCCCTATTGATTCCCTGCAGATCTCTCCTCATTTGTTCAAGTAATTGCCTCATTTGTTCAAGTAATTGTGATAATTTTTCGTCGAATTCTGTGGCCAACCTGATTACCAGTGTTTTAAACTGTGCATCTGATAGGTTGGCTATCTCTTGGTCGGTTAGTTCTGGAACTTTGATCTGTTCTTTCATTTGGGCCATTTTTTTCCCCTCGGTGCGCCTGTTGCTTTAAGGGGCGGAGCCTTAGGTGTTCACCAGGGTGGGTCAATTCACGTCGTTATTTTGTGATGCTGTCTGTGGGGGTGGGGTAACCCTCGTCGCTGTGCTGTGACGCAGCCTGTGGGGGCAGGACCTGCGAGAACAATGGCGCTTGCCACAAGCAAGTTGAGCCCCTCTGCGCTGGCTCCAGGGTCGCCCCGGGGTCGGCGGATGGCCCGCACAGTTCCAAGCCCCCGTGGGTCTCCCCAATGAACTCTCCCGTGAGGCCGGGAGTTCCTCCTGCCGTCTCACCTCCCACAGGTGTTTTCAATCGGTGGTTTGAGGCCTTATTTCCCCGCTTTGATGGATTGTGCCCTGCTTTTTCTCCCGGTTTGTCTGCATGCGAATTAGGACCTGCCCCGTCCACCAGTCTCAGCCCCGCTGGTTCCGGGTGGGCTGGGCGCTGGCCGAGTTTTGGTCAGGCACACCTGTCTCGGCGTGCTGCAGCGTTGCCAGTCCCACTCCACAAACCTCGGTCTGGCCGTGTGCTCACCACCCGGCTCGCTGCGGAGTGGCCGCGCACTCTCTCTCTGCCGGGCTCCTACCCGCTTACCAGATTGGATGTAAGTGTCTTCTTTAACTCCTTGGTTGTTGGACTTCCTCTCAGTTTGATTTTCTGTCAGATCTGGCTGTTTTTGTTTAATTAAATTGCTGTTTTTTCCTCGTTTGGTTGTATGCGGAGGCACGGTGTGTCCACCTACGCTGCCATCTTGCCGGAAGTCTCGATGTTCTTATTTCTTTTGATCCTTTCTGCGTAATGTGTCTTTTCTCTCTGGCTGCTTTTAAGATTTTCTTGTTACCACTGACTTTCAGCAATATGATTATGATGTGGTTTTCCTTTACACTTCTGCTTAAATTAGTTAATTTCTTTTTATATTTATGGATTTAGGATTTTCACCAAATTTGGAAAAGTTTTAGACATTGTATTTTTTCTGATCCTCTTGCCTCCTGCCTAATGATAACTCTAACTATATACATATATATTAGACTGCCTGATAGTGTTTCACAGGTCTCTGATGTATGTTCACTTTTTTGTCAGTCTTTTTCTCCTCATGCTTTTGTGTGAATAGTTTCTACGGCTATTTCACTGATTTAAAAAAATCAGTTATTCTGTTGTTGGTTTTATCCAATGTACTTTTTACTTTATTGTCTTTTTCAACTCTGAAGTTCAATTTAGGTCTTTTGCCCTGCATACCTCCTATTTCTTTCATCATGTTAACATTTTTCACTATATTGGTGAATGACACAAAGAACATACTGACAATAGCTGCTTTATGTTGCTGTTTGCTAAGTTTCCATATTTGTTTTAATCATTTCCATTTTCTCCTTGTTATGGGTTATCTGCTACTTTACATACTTGTTTTTTCCTTAGATGGCTGGCACTGTAATATTTACACTGCTGGATGATGTTTCATCCCTTCAAAGAGTGTTGAAGTTCATTTTGGCATGCAGATGAATTACTCAGAATTTGTGTGATTCCTTGTAAGTCCACTGTTGTCTTTAGTCCAGGACTAATTTAGCCCCATTATAGCTATACCCATTTAAAGACTCTACCTGCTGTTCCATGACATTACATGGGACAACATCACAGCCAGTGGGAAAGCAAAATACCTGACCCCTGTAAAACTGCCAAGAAATGTTGGCCTTCTTCTTTTCAATGTTTTTTTCTCCAGCCTCTTGTAGTTTCATATTTTCCTGGAATCCATGGAGGGCTATGTCTTAAGAATCAGAATGGGAGATGGAAGATGGCAGCGAGGTAGGTGGGAGCAGAGCCCAGTTCTCCCTGTGCCCAGCTGGAACACCTAGCCAATCTTCTGAGGAACAAAGTGAACAGCCAATGGAATCCCAGCTTACATGAAGTATGGAGGCCAAAAATTGTAGAGGACATTGAAAAACAGACAGTGAGGAGATTACATTGGGACACTAAGTTCCCTCGAATCTGCGCTGGGACCTAGGCTGCTGTGGCCCCTGATCCAACGCCTGACGCATACTTGGAGGAGAGTTAGATCACCAGCTCCCTCTCCTACCAGAGCAGGGAGGCAGCACGGCACCAGGAGGGACCTGGATGTTTAAAGTAGCTGAGGGGAATAGAGAGGAAGTGGGAGATACACAGAGGCTGTGTACAGCCGCTGGGACTGTGGACACTGGCTAGGTCATTACCAGAGAAATTGGGGACATGGGCAATACCTGGAGAAGGGAGAAGAGTTGGGCTGTGGTGAACACTGACCTGGATAGTCTACAGTCTGATTAGAAAGTGGGGCTCTGTGAAAAGCCAGGTGCTTGTTAAGAATGGCAGGCTTAAACAAGAGGCTTTTACTCAAAAATAAATAAATAAATAAAAATAAAAAGGATCGCAGCTGCTTTGTAAGGAATTCTTGTGCAGCTGGCTTACACCGCTCACCAGGAGGGTGATTGGAGCTGCTTGCCTGGTGGTGGGCTCCAAGGAGGAAGTGCACTGCATGGACCTTGGTGCACCCGGTAGATTATAAAGGTGCAGGCCTGGCACAGATGGACGGTGGGGACCCAGCATCTTGCAGAGGACCTGGGCTGCAGGCTGGGCAACTGTGAATATTGTGGCCCAGACTTGGCCCCCATCCTCACAAAACCACAGGAAGGGAGAAAAGCAAAGCGCAGCCCCCTTCTTCCTGTGGCATCCAGGAAGCCCAGCAAAACTTGCCCAACGGGTTTAAAGTCAGCAGGAGGCTTAGTTTTTTCTTTCTTCTTTCTTTTTTTCTTCTTCCCCTAAGTGAGACAATCAGACCTGGACTTGTGAAAGGACCAGAGACAGATGCAAAGACGGAGCACAAGGCTGATCCCAAAAACTGAGAAACAGAGACAAATTTCACTTTGCTACCCCACAGAACGGGCATTTTATTATTTATTTGTATTATTATTATTTTTCTTCTATATTAGTATTTTTTTTATTTCTCTGTTTAGTTTTCTTCCTTTTTCTTTCTCTGTTTAATTGCATTGTTTGGTTTTCCTTGTTCTCTCTTTCATATTGTATTTTAATTTTCCTTCTTTCACTCATGTTCCAAAAACACACTACTTTTGGTCGTGTACTTTCTATTCTTGTTACCCAAATCATATATTTCTTGTCATATTATGTTGTTCCAGTACTACTGTAAATAGGTGTGGTTCCATACAATTGTAAGTACTACACAGCACTTCCTGATCTTAGCCCATTTCACTTTATTCCTGAGCTTCATCATTGTTGTGGTTAACTCTATTCTCTTGCACACTATACCTACTTTCCATTCTTTATTCTCATTATATCTAATCATCTAACCTCACACAAGCACTCTGTTTTCTGGATTCAGCTCACAATCCTCCTCCCCTCTAACAAGAGACTTATCTTTCACCTTTTATAAAAAGTGGCTGATTGGGTGAAATATCATGGTTAACACTGTACTTACTCAAAGGATCTCCTATCTTTTCTCTACTTGTTGGTACTTTAAATCCCATAGAATACTATCGTGCTGTCTTAATCCATTTTGCCTCCCCCCGCCACTGATCACATACAAGATTAGGTGGGAGCTGTGAACACCAATATACCTGCTGGAGGAGAGAACCCACCAACAGGTAAAAACCCAAGTACAACAAGAGAGCTCACACAAACAGAAGAAAGGGCAACCCTAGGGCATCCAGACAAGGAGATCAAAGAGACCACACCACTGAATCCCACAGAATTCCTACCATAGAAGTTCACCCTACAAAGAGAACTGGCAAAGCGAAACATCAGGAAGCACAGAAACAAACAAAAAGACTCATCTAAAATGAGGAGACAAAAAAAGAACCTGCAATCAAAAGGAATGGAAGACTCCCCACTAAAAGAGCTAAATGCAATGGAGGTAAGCAAACTCTCAGATATAGAATTCAAAAGAATGGTTATAAGGAAGCTCAAGAAACTCACAGACAACTACAAGGAACTGAGTGAGAACTACAACAGTATGAAAAAGGAAACAGAAACTATGAACAAAACCAGGAAGAAATGAAGAATAAAATTTCAGAAATAAAAAACACACTAGAAGGAATTACAAGCAGGCTGGATGAAGCAGAGGACCAAATTATTGAGCTGGAAGACAAGGTAGAAAGAAACACCCAGGTAGAGCACCTGCACAGGAAAAAAACTCAAAAAATATGAAGATAGCTTAAGGGAACTCTAAGATAACATGAAATGCAACAAAATTTGAAAAACAAGAATACCATAAGGAGAAGAAAAGGAATAAGGGATAGAACCCTTGTTTGAAAAAATAATGACAGAAAATTTTCTGAACCTGGAGAGGGAAAAAACCATGCAACTTCAGGAAGCACAGAGTCTCAATCAAGATGAACCCAAAGAAGTCTACTCCAAGACATATCATAATTAAAATGCCAAGTTTTAAAGGCAAAGAGAGAATCTTAAAAGCAGCAAGGTGGAGAAAAGAAGTAAAATACAAAGTGGCTCTGGTAAGGCTAGAAACTGATTTCTCAACAGAAACACTCCAATCCAGGAGAGAATGGCAAGAGATATTCTAAGTAATGAAAAACAAAGGCCTGCAACCAAGACTACTCTGCCCAGCGAGGCTCTCAGTTAAATCAGAGGGCAAAATAAGGATTTTCCCAGACAAAAGAAGGCTGAAAGAATACATCTCTAACAAACCAGTCCTACAAGATTTACTAAAGACACTACCATAAGAAGAGAAAGGAAAGGAGTTAAAGAGAGAGGAACACAGGTACCAAGGGGAAAAAAGATGAACAAATACCTATCAATAATAACCTTAAATTTTAATGGATTAAATGCTCTGATCAAAAGATGGAGTAGCTAAATGGATAAGAAAACATGACCCACACATACCCTGTCTACAAGAGAGCCACCTAAGAACAAAAGACTTACACAGATTGATAATGAACAGCTAGAAAAAAATATTCCAAGCAAATGAACAGGGGGAAAAAAAAGCCGGGGTAGAATACTCACATCAGACAAAACAGACTTAAAAACAAAGGCTGTAAAAAGAGACCCAGAAGGACACTTCATAATACTCAAGGGAAGAATCCATCAAGATGACAAAAACATTATAAACATAAATGCACCCAACATAGGAACACCCAAATACATAAAGAAAATCTTGGAGGACTTCAAGAAAGACATAGACAGCTACACTATTATAGTAGAGGATTTTAACACCACACTGTAAAGAATGGATAGACCTTCCAAACAAAATATCAAGAGAGATATTGTGGCATTGAACAATGCTCTAGATCAAATGGACTTAACTGATATATATAGAGCCTTTCATCCCAAAGAAGCAAAATGCACATTCTTTTCAATGCACATGGAACATTTTCAAAGATAGACCATATGATAGGACACAAAACAAGCCTCAACAAACTCAAGAAAACTGAAATCATACCAAGCATTTTCTCCGACCACAAGGGACTGAAACTAGAAACCGACATCAAGGAAAAACCTAAAAAACACTCAAATTCATGGAAATTGAATAGCATGCTATTAGACAATGAATGGATTAAGAATGGGATCAAGGAAGAAATCAAAAAGTATCTGGAAACAAATGAAAATGAACTCACAACAATTCAAAACTTATGTGACACAGCAAAGGCAGTCCTGAGAGGGAAGTTCATAGCAAAACACACCTACCTAGAAAAGATAAAAACATTTCAAATAAACAACCTAACCCTACATCTACAAGGACTGAAGGACCAACAACAAAGACAGCCCAGAGCAAGGAGAAGGAAAGAAAAAAACCAAGATCAGAGCAGAATTAAAAAACATAGAGACTAAAGGAACGATTCTAAGGATCAATAAATCCAGGAGCTGGTTCTTTGAAAAGATAAACAAAATTGACAAGCCTTTAAGAAAACTACTGGCCAATATCGCTGATGAACATAGACGCTAAAATCCTCAACAAAATATTGGCAAAGCACATCCAGCAATACATTAAAAAGATCATACACTATGATCAAGTAAAATTCATCCCAGGGATGCAAGGATGGTACAATATTCTCAAATCAATAAATGTAATACATCACATAAACAAAAGGAAAGACAAAAATCACATGAACATATCAACAGACGTGGAAAAAGCATTTGATAAGGTACAGCACCCATTTATGATAGAAATGCTCAGCAAAGTGGGAATCGAGGGAACATTCCTCAACATAATAAAGGTCATATACACGAGATCTACAACCATCATCATACTCAATGGGCAAAAACTAAAAGCTTTCCCATTAAGATCAGGAACAAGACAAGGATGCCCGCTATCACCACTTCTATTCAACATAGTACATAGTGATCAGACAAGAAAAAGAAATAAAAGGCATCATAGTTAGAAAGGAGGAAACATAACTGTCATTGTTTGCAGATGACATGATAGTATACATAGAAAATCCTATAGACTCCACCAAAAAAATGCTCAACCTAATAAATGAATTTGGCAAAACAGCAGAATACAAAGTCAATATTCAGAAATCAAAGGCATTTTTGTATACCAACAATGAAATATCAGAAACACAAATCAGGGAAAAAAACCCATTTGATATATCAACGAGAAAAATAAAATACCTAGGAATAAATTTAACCAAGGAGGAAAAAGCCCTGTACTCAGAAAACTACACAACACTGAAGAAAGAAATTAAGGAAGATACAAACAAATGGAAGCATATACCGTGTTCATGCACTGGAAGAATTAACATCATCAAAATGTCCATACTACCCAAGCAATTTATAGATTCAATGCAATACCTATTAAAGTACCAATGGCATACTTCACAGATATATAACACTTCAAAAATTTATATGGAACCATAAATGACCCTGAAAGCTGCAGCAATTTTGATAAAGAAGAACAAAGTAGGAGGAATCACAATACCTGATATCAAACTGTATTCCAAGGCCACTGTAATCAAAACAGCCTGGTACTGGCATAAGAACAGACACATAGATCAACGGAACAGAATAGAGAGCCCAGAAATAAACCCAAGTCTCTATGGTCAACTGTTTGACAAAGGGGCAGCAGCATAAAATGGAGCAAAAATAGTCTCTTCAACAAGTGGTGTTGGGAGAGTTGGACAGCTACATGCAAAAAAATGAAACTTGATTACCAACTTACACCATACACAAAAATAAATTCAAGGTGGATAAAAGACTTAAATGTAAGTTGTGACACCATAAAAGTCCTTCAGAAGAACATAGGCAGGAAAATCTCAGATATTCCATGCAGCAGTATTTTCGCTGATATGTCCCCTAGGCCTAGAGGATGGGACATAAAGGAAAGAATAAGCACATGTGATCTCATCAAATTAAAAAGCTTCTGCACAGCTAAAGAAAACAGCATTAAAATGAAAAGAGAACCAACCATACGGAAAAACGTATTTGCCAATGATACCTCGGACAAGGGTTTGATCTCCAAAATACATAAAGAACTGATATGACTCCACTCTAGGAAGACAAAAAACCCAATTAAAAAATGAACAAAGGACCTGAACAGACACTTCTTCAAGGAGGACATACAAAGGGTCCAGAAACATATGAAAAGATGCTCAGCTTCACTACCCATAAGAGAAACGCAAATTAAAATCACAATGAGATACCACTTCACACTGGTCAGAATGGCCATCATAAACAAAGCAACAAACAAGTGCTGGCTAGGATGTGGAGCCCTAAAGGGACCCCTAAAGCACTGTTGGTAGGATTGCAGACTGGTGTAGCCACAATGGAAAACAGTATGGAATTTCCTCAGAAAACTAAAAATGGAACTGCCTTTTGACCCGGCAATTCCACTGCTAGGATTATATCCTAAGAACCCTGAAACACTAATTCATAAGAATCTACGCACTCCAATGTTCATAGCAGCACAGTTTACAACAGCCGAATGCCAGAAGCAACCTAAGTCCCCATCAGTAAATGAACGGCTCAAAAATCTATGGTACATTTACACAATGGAATACTACACAGCAGAAAAAAAGGAGCTCCTACCCTTTGCGACAGCATGGATGGAACTGGAGAGCATTATGCTAAGTGAAATAAGTCAGGCGGTGAAAGACAAATACCATATGATCTCACCTTTAAGTGGAACCTAATCAACAAAACAAACAAGCAAAATATAACCAGAGACATAGAAATTAAGAACAGACAGTAACCACAGGGGAGGTAGGAGGAGATAAGGGGGGAAAAGGTTGAAGGGTTTTCAGGAACAACTATAAAGAACACATGGACAAAACCAAAGGGGGTGTGGAATCTGGGGAGGGAGGTGGGGATGGCTGGTGTGGGGGGCAGAGGTTGGGGGAAAAGGCAGACAAATGTGCTTGAACAACAATAAAATAAAAAGAAAATGAAAAAAAAAAAAAAGGAATCAGAATGTTCAAGAAATAGAAGGAGCATTATCAAAATGAAAACAAGTACCAATTTATAATTCCCTGAGTAGATTACATGATCAAATCCTACTTTATTTGCCAGGAAAGAGAAAAATCTTGTCTCACTAATTTTTCAGAAATTATCAAGTATGGCAACAGAAAAAATCAAATGACTAGAAACCAATAGAACACCAACAGAAACAGATGCATAAATGATCCAGATAGTGAAGTTATAATACAATAGAACTAAACTGTGATTAATAGTTTTAAGAATATTGAGGAAAGATAGAGAACATAGTTAAAACAAATGGAACATTCATTTCTACTTCAGAAAAGTGAATCTATGAAAAAGAGTACACTGAAATTAAGAAGAGTCAATTTATATAAAGACACTCTTACAGAAGTGGGAAGATCTGGGTTGGGAAAAAGATATTTACAGTAAATATATCTGATAAAAATGGGAAAAGAAAGGCACCTCAAAAAAAAAGTGCAAGTCTCAGAGAAACTTTATAAAAGAAAATATCCAATGGCTAATAAACATAAAAATGTACTCAACCTCATTATTGGAAGGAAATGCAAATTAAAACCAGTATGTGATGTTATAAACATATTAGTGTGGCTAAAATGAAAATAGGCAGATAATACCAACTGTTGGCAAAAATATGAAGTAACAAAAACCTTATGTTCTTTCACTGAGAGCATAATGTGGTATGACTTCTTTGGTAAAGTGGTAGCATCTGTTAAACCTGAAAATACATATAGCCTATTGGCCTACCAAGTCCACTTCTGGGCAGTTGTTCAAGAGAAATGTAGTATGTAAGTACATTCACCAAAAGACATGTCAAAGAATGTTCATAGCAGGACTATTAATAATTTCCCCCATCAACAAATCCAGATGCCTATCAAAAGTTGTAAATGGATAAATTGTGGTGAATTCATATTATGAACATTATATAGCAGTGATAATGAACAAATTATTGCTGTTGAACAATGGCCTGGATGAATTTCACAACATATAATGTTGGGTAAAAGAGGCAAGACAGCAGAGTTCATGTAGTATGATTCCACTTACATAAAGGTTAACAGCAAACATAAACAACTTACGGTGTTAGAAGTTAGAATGCTGGTTACTTAGGTTGGTATAGTTAGGTGTGGGATTGGTGACTGCGAATGTGGTATAAACCAGACTGGATACCAACGGTATTGTTTTTAATCTGGGTGATAGTTCACAAGATATTTGGATTTGTCAAACTTCACCAAGCTATACATTTCCTGTTTGTGTAGTTTTCAGTAGGTATTCTACGTTAATTAACTTGGTAATAACTGAGTGTCCCTAAGGACACTAATGATTTTCATGGTCATTTGAATGCACTTAATATGTCTTCTACTTGTATTTTACCCTGGAGAAAAGTTTCTGTGTCTAAAATTAGTCATTAAAATTCTCCAGCTAATATAATAATATAGAAGATTAAGAACATGGGTTCTAGAGACAAAATTGCCTGGGTCTACATTTCTCACTCTTTTATTTACTAGCTAGAAATCTGCCTTGGTTTCCTCATCTGTAAAAGAGGGATAAGTTTATTATTAAGGCTAAATAAACGCTATTAAAGAATAATTAGGAAAGAACACATGCAAAATAGAAAATCTCTTAAAATAATGTGGCTGGTAACTACTTTTTTTCTCCTTTGTATCTCTGTAAACATTTCTTCATGAGAAATTCAATGCAGGACTTATTTTTTAGACGATATTAATGTTTCAATCAATCAACATTGGTGAAGTGGTCTGTCCTTGGGCACCTTAGACCTTGATGCTTACTTTTGATCTCCAGAAATGACAGCACATAAAAATATTTTCTTCCTATTTACAAAATATTTAGGAAGCATGTTCCTTCTTTATCAAATATGTTTTCTGGTCCATAAGCTTTCTCTTCTATGAGATTCTTCAGTTCAGCTGTTATGACTTTCACATTCTAAAAAGAAAAATGCCTGAACTTCTAAATCCAATCATTATTATACATACAAAGTTAGTAATGACATTAATTCCTTCAATACTTGGGCTATCAGACAAAACAATTAAACCTGGCTTTCTCTAGATTTATAATGATATGGGAACAAAGCTTCTTTTTTTTGTAAAAAAATTCTTCCTTTATTTCTTAAATATTTTCCAAAAGAACATACACTGCTATGTAGAATTGGTACAATGTAGCCCCACCCACTTCAAAAATTTGAAAAGCTCTATTAAAATTTTTCTTTAAGAAAAAATTAGCCCTGGCTGGTGTAGCTCAGTGGATTGAGCACGGGCTGGGAACCAAAGGGTCCCGGTTCGATTCCCAGTCAGGGCACATGCCTGGGTTGCGGGCCAGGTCCCAAGTGAGGGCCATGTGAGAGGCAACCATACATTGCTGTTTCTCTCCCTCTCTGTCTCCCTCCCTTCTCCTCTCTCTAAAAATAAATAATAAAATAAAATCTTAAAAAAAAAAAGAAAAAGAAAAAATTAAAAGATCTGTTTGAAGAGATCAGAAAGCTGTGGTGGAACCCAGGACCTAAGGAACTAAGATCCCAGGGACGAGGAGGGTATAGAGATGTAGACTAGACACTTGTCAGTAGTGTACCCTCTTAAGGCATTTGTCAAGCCATTCAGGAATACTAAGAAGTCAAGCAGAAAGTGGATGAAATTACAGCAAAATGTGCTGGGGAGATAAACATTGGAATACAACCAGCTATAGAGGGGGAGCCATAAGAAACACCCTAGGCATCTTGGTGGAACTCTTGAAGGGCGACACCATAGAAAGAGGCAGGATATCAGAATAGACTGAATCTTATAAAGATTGCAAATTGGCCTCAGTTCTGCTCAATTCCCTAGTAGACTGAAATGTTGTATGATTTATCTACCACTATACGACAGTTTATCCCAAAACAATGGTTTAAAAAAATAAACATTTATTGTTTCAAGGTTTTTGTGGGTAAAGAAGTAGGAAGCAGTGTAGTTGGAGGGCTTTGACTAAGGATCTTTCATGGGTTGCAGTCAGGATAATGACTTGCCAGGGGCTATACTCATGTGAAGGTATGACTAGGGCTGGAGGTCGTGCTTCCAAATGGCTTACTCAATGGCTGCTGGCAGGGTGCCTCACCATGTGGCACTCTGCATAGCTTGCTTGATGTCCTCAAGTAACCTATGCTTTTGCCACGCTATCATGGTAATTACCTTGCCCCACAGCAACTGGTCCAAGAGAAAGCAAGGAAGCTATGAAGTCTTTTATGATCTAATTACATACTGTCACTTTTATTATATTCTATCTGCTGTCACTAAGCATAGCCCAAGAAAGAGAATCAGGCTACACCTTTTTAAAGGAGAGAGTATTAAAGTATATGTAGGCATATTTTAAAACCATCAAGAGAGGCTGTGTCCCTTGCTGTCTGCCAGAGTATAGGATGAACCCACTGTGATGGAAGACAACATCATTTAGGGCCTCTACAATTTCAATACACAATGTCCAAGATTCAGATTTTTTAAAAGAAGCAGGTGCAATAAGAAACAGGACAAAGGTGAAAAACTGCAAATAGAAATAGAGCTCAAAGTAACCCAAAGTCCTGAGAAAGGGATCAAAAAATAAGTGATAAAATGTTTTAACACAGGGATGACAAAATGAAAAATTTCACGAGAACTTGAATCTATAAAAAGGAATCAAATGGAACTCAATACATGGGCTTACTTAACAGCCACTTGGATCTAGCTAAAGGAGAGGATTAATAAATTGGAAAAGAGGCTAGTAGAAAATATCCAGACCACAACATGGAGAACAGAAAAGGCAGAGTGTACAGAGAAGCATGTACTTAGATTATCAAAAGGGGAGAAAAGATAGAATGGTGCAGAAGCAGTATCTGAAGAAATAAAGGCTAACAATTTTCTAAAGACAATGAAAGATGTCAAGCCACAGAATCAAGGGCTATGAGCCCAAAACAGGATAAATTAAAAAGCAAAACAAAACAGCCCCTAACTAGCATCATACTGATGAAAAGCAAAGATAAGAAGAATATCTTAAAAGCAGCTAGAGAAATACAGACACGATCCTCAAAGAAGCAACACAAGAGTGATGTCTAACTTTTGAAAAGAAATTATAGAAGGCAGAAGACAACATACTGACAGTGAAAGTGATGAAAAACAATAACTGTCAATCTACAATTCAATACTCATGTTAAAATATCCTGTAAAAATGTAGACAAATGAAAGTATTTCCAGACAAATAACCAACAGAACTTACCCTGAAAAAACCTAAAAAAAGAAATAATAAATGAAGTTCTTCAGGCAGAAGCAAAATTATTGCAGATGGAAAGATAAAAATATAGGAAGAAATGAAAAAGAATGGAAAGGATAAATATTTGGGTAACTCTAAGTGACTAATGATTGTACAAAAAAGTGATATTATTTTGTGCAATTTAAAATAATGTAAAATTAAAATGCATGAAAATACAAAAGATGTGGGCGGAGAAAAGGGAGTTAAAATGTTCTAAGGTCAAGCACTGCCTACAAAATGGTAAAAGCAGAAATTAATATTATACTCTAATATTAGAATCAAGAATCCATATCATAATCTTTAAAATAACTTCTATAGGAACAATGAAAGATGTTTACTTAACAAGGTAATGGGGAAAGGAAAAAGATGATCCACAAGAATTCTAAAATAGACAGACAGACAGACACATATAAGGACAAAAGACCATAAAAATAGATAGGACAAATAGAAAACAAGTAGTAAGACTGTAGTTATGAACTCACATATCAGTAAGATTATATAAAACACACAATTTAAATTTTCTAGTTTATAATTATTTTCAAATTGAATTAAAAGTACATGTTCAGTTTAATAATAAAATTAGCACCCACATAGCCTCCACACATTTTAAATTATCGGCACTCCAGAAATCTGTGTGTCTTATCCTCTATCATAAATCTTCTTCAAAATTAGCATTTTAGGTATAAATTTCCTTGTTTCCTCTCTGAATTCCTAAGTTATATATATGTATATTTTTTCCTTTTTTCCTGGCTATTTTTGAACTTCATTGGAATAGAATCATACTATTCTTTCATGTCTGCTTTTCAATGCTTTGTGGGAGTTGCTCATATTGTTGTATGTGACCGCACTTTCTCCACTTCCGTTAGTATACAGAATCCCATATATGGACCTGCTGCAATTCTTCTTTTCAATTGTAGACGAACATTTTTTCCTTACAGTGTTTGGCTTTATGGAAAATGCTCCTAATAAACATTCCTATACATATATTCTATTGCACATGTGTACTTATCTCTACCTAGGGTATGTATCAAGGGATGGGGCTACTAGGTAAAAGGATATTCAGATCTTCAAAATTTCTAAATAAAACCATATTTTAAAAAATACTATACCAATTTACTCACACAACAACAAAATATTAAATAAAACCAATTCCTTTTATTCCAAAACCACACCAATACGTGGTAAGGTTTTATTTTAAGATGTTTTACTTTTCCTTACCTGTTATGAAATGGTACTCGCTGTGGTTTTAATTTGCATTTCCCTGATTACTAATGAAGATGAGCACCTTTTCATATATTTATTGGCCATCTGACTTCCTCTTTTGTGAAGTAGATGTACATGTCTTTTGCCCATTTTTCTTTTGTATTATCTGGTTTTACTCATTGGTATTTGAAGTTCTTTATATACATTCTGGGACTAGTCCACTACAGGTTATGTGTGCTGCGATTATCTTCTCCCACTCGATGGCCTGTCTTCTCACTATCTTTATTGTGCCTTTTGAGAAAAGAAGTTTCTAATTTTAATGTGGTAAAACTGATCATTTTTTTTCTTTTATTGCAAGGGTATTTGTGTCTTAAGAAATCTTTCCTTATCTGAAGTTCATGACAATATTTTATATTACCATCTAAAAGCTTCAGAATTTTCCTTTACAGAATTCTTTAGTCCATGGAGACTGATTTTTATGTACAGCCTAGCACTGGGATCTGATTCCTTTCATATTTCACCCAAAATGAATAGCAAATTAACAACACCATTTACTGAAAGTCAATTATTTCCTAAATGATCTGCCAGTCTCCATCACATATCACAAATACAGACATGTATAGGTTTCTGGACTCTGCTATACTGCTCTACTTGGCAATATCACATTATCCTAATTACTGCGGTTTTATGTTCTGACCTCTGATGGCAAATTTCTTCCATTTTCTTTCTCTACTTAAAAAATATCTTGGCCTCTGCCCTGGCTGGTGTAGCTCAGTGGATTGAGCGTGGGCTGGGAACCAGCGGTCCCGGTTCGATTCCCAGTCAGGGCACATGCTTGGGTTGTGGGCCAGGTCCCCAGTGAGGGCCATGTGAGAGGCAACCATACATTGCTGTTTCTCTCCCTCTCTTTCTCCCTCACTTCCCCTCTCTCTAAAAAGAAATAAAAATAAAATCTTAAAAAAAAAAAAGAATGGAAACAATTTAAGTGTCCAAAATAGAGGGTTTGACATTCACACAATGGAACACTGGCCTTTAAAAAATATTAGGTAGATCCCAATGTGCAGATCCCCAGTCACTGAAGAATAGTAGAAATATTAATTGTTCCTTTTTAATCCTTTATATATTTAGTTTTCTGTTATTTTTTCTTTTTTCAGTAGGCAAGATACCCAGTATAATAGTATAATGTTAAAGTGGTGACAGCAGGCATGCTTGTATTTTGTATCCTAAAGAGAGAATACTTCCAATATTTCAACATCAGATTTGTTTTAGGGTTTTTGTAGATGGTCTCACCCCCCCAACTCCCTTAGTTTCCAAAGGCTTTATGCTTTAGAAAAGATCAATCCTATTGCTTTCAAGTCAATAGAATGACGAGCTGTATCCAGGGACACATCCAAGTGGAGCCAAAGGGGACTGATGCTTTGTCCACGTCTTAATTCGTAGATCCAGTCAAAAGCACAAGATTTGTATTCAACCAATTCTTGGGCTTAAACCATACGCACTTTTTACTGAATCACTGCCGTGAATGACATTCTTGCCTACTTGAATGCAAAAGTCTCTGCAAATGATGTCTGGATTAAAATCTGCTGGACTGGTCTCCCCAAGCATCATTCTCCCCATCTTTATCACATTCAGCCCCTGACCATCACTACACCACAGGCCTGAGTTTATGTACTTCACCAGCCTGGGACAGAATGGGCAGTCTTTCAGGTCAATGTAGTGCTACCTTAGGAGCTCCTCAGAAGCTGAAGTAACTTCATGGCCATGAGGTGAATTCTGCTCGAAGCACTTGATTTCACCCACCAGGCTGCACCATTTGCTCCATGTTGGCAATGACCTGAAAAGTAGGCCAGTGGTATCTGTGCTGGGCTGCTGAGCCAGACCAGAACTGGAGCAGAGACCTACAGGGACCACTAGAGCCAGGAGTCGTCTGCGAAGGAGCTGGAGGTAGTCATTTTTTTAAATAAAGATTTTATTTATTTATTTATTTACTTACAGAGACTGAGGAAGGGATAAAGAGAGAAGAAAAGAAACATCAACTGGTTGCCTCTCGCACACTGCAGACTAGATACAGGACCTGCAACCCAGGCATGTGCTCTGACTGGGAATTGAACCTGTGACTTTTTGGTTTACAGGCTGATGCTCAATCCACTGTGCCACACCAACCAGGCCATGGTGTTTATTCTACATTTTATTGTAAGCTGATGATTCTTCTTCTGGCGAATTATTTTTTGTTGTTTAATCAATC
>PVJI01028348.1:0-16618 GCA_004026765.1 Micronycteris hirsuta
CCTATGATCCGGATATTCGGTCTTTTATAAATGTCTCTGAGGTTTCTGAGTCCCTCCTCATTTTTTTGAATTCTTGTTTCTTCCTTCTGGTCTACCCCATTGGTTTGAGATCCAACCTCCTTTTTTTCCCTATTGGTTCTCTGTAAATCTTCCTCCATTACCCTTATCGTATTCTTCATCTGTTCAACTATTTGCGTCCACCTATTTTCCAGTTTTGTTAACAATTTGATTACAAGCATTTTAAATTGCGCATCTGATAGGTTGACTATGTCATCATCCGTTAGTTGTAATTTGTTCTGATCTTTCATTTTGGCCATTTTCCTTCTTTTTATCTCGGCGCACTTGTCAGCTGGCAGGTGCCTGCGACCTGGGTCTCTTTTTGGATGACGTTGCCTCTGGGGGCGGGGTCTGGGAGGAAGCAATGGTGGCCTCCGATCACCGCGGGCTTCCGTCACTCCTCCGCTCCCCAGTTCCCCACCACCTTTTCTGCCAGACTCGGTTCTGCTGGCTCAGGCCTGGCCTCTCTCTGGCAGCGTTGCCGGCTTGCGGGATTCACCCGCTGTTTGAGGCCATGCCCTGTTCAGGCACTGGCGGCTTGAGTCGCGGCGTGAGTCCCTCCATGAGAGCTGCCTCTCACTGCGTTCCTCCGCTTGGTTCTGCCCCGCTTACCGGCCTGGATGTTCGTCTTCTCCTACCTCCTGGGTGTCGGACTTCCCTTCAGTTCGATTCTGTCCGTTCTGGTTGTTTAATTTTTCGCTACTACATTCATTGTATAGACAATCTGGATGTGCGGTCAGCGAGTGCGACCACCTACGCTGCCATCTTGGCGGAAGTCCTTCAATGCAGTTCTTATCAAGATACTACTAATAGCATTTTTCACATAACTAGAACATATATTCCAGAAATTTATATGGAACCACAAAAGACCCCAAGCAGCAGCAGCAATCTTGAGAAAAAACAGGAAAGTTGGAGAATTCATGCTATCTGATGTCAAACTATACTACAAAGTCATAGTAATCAAAACAGCATGGTACTGGCATAAAAACAGACATAACTCAATGGAACAGAATAGAGATACCAGAAATAAGCCCACACCTGTACAGTCAATTAAAATTTGACAAAGGAGGCAAAAACATATAATGAAGTAACAATAGTTTATTAAATAAATGGTGTTAGGAATATTAGACAGTACATGAAAAAATGAAACTAGACCATCATTTTACACCATAAATAAAAAATAAATTCAAAATGGATAAAGTTTAAATGTTTGACTCAAAACCATAAAATCCTAGAGGAAAACATGTTCTTGGCAGTAAAATCTTGGATATTTCTCATAGCAATATTTCTTCTGATATGTCTTCTTGGCAAAAGGAAACAAAAGAAAAAATAAACAATGAGATTACATCAAACTAAAAATTTTTGCACAACAAAGGAAAACATTTGTTCAATGATCCCACTGAATGGAGAACATATTTGCCAATGATATATCTAATAAGGGGTTAATATCCAAAATTTATATAGAACTCAAATTTATATAAAGCTCAACTCCAAAAAACCCCAAAAAACTCTATTAGAAAATAGGCAAAGGACCTGGATAGACATTTCTGCAAAGACAACATACATATGGCCAATAAACATGAAAAGATGCTCAATGTCACTAATCATCAGAGAAATGCAAATTAAAACCACAATGAGATATCACCTCATACCTTTCAGAATGGCTATTATCAATAAATCAACAAACAATAAATGCTGGTGAGGATGGAGAAAGGGAATCCTTTTGCACTGTTGGTGGGAATGCAGATTGGTGCAGCTGTTACGGGAAGTAGTATGAAGTCACCTCAAAAAGTTAAAAATGGAACTGCCTTTTGACCCAGTGATACCACTCCTGTGAATATACTCTAAGAATCTCAAAACACAAATCAGAAAGAATATATGTACTCCTATGTTAATAGTAGCATTATTTACAATAGCCAAGATCTGGAAACAGCCCAGGTGTCCATCAGTAGAGGGATGATAAAAAGAAGTGGTACATTTACATAATGGAATGATACTCAGCTGTAAAAATGAAAGTAATCTTACTTTTTGCGACAATGTGGATGGACCTGGAGGTTTTTATACTAAGTAAATAAGCCAGTCAGAGAAGGGCAAATACCACACGGTCTCACCTATATATGGAATCTAATAATCAAAATAAACTCATAAACTAAATAGAAACAGAGGCAAAGATACATGGAACAGACTGACAGCTGTCAGAGGAGAGCCTGGAGGGGAGACTGGATGAAAGTTGATGGGATTAGTCAAAGATATATGTATAACCTATTGATACAGACAACAGTGTGTTGATGGCCATGGAGAAGATTGAGTGGTGGCTGGGAAGGTGAGAGCAAAAGGAGGGAAAATGGGGACCTCTGCAATCATGTCAATAATAAAGATGAATAAAAATGATTATATTCATCCCTATGTTCATTGTGGTATTATTTACAATAGCCAAGATTTGTAAGCAGCCCAAGTGTCCATCAGGAGAAGAGTGGATAAAAAACAGTGGTACATTTACACAATGAAATACTACTTGGCCATATGAAAGAAGGAGATCTTATTTTCTGCGATAGCATGGACGGACCTGGAGAACATTGTGCTAAGTGAAACAAGCCAGTCATAGAATTATAAATACTATATGATTTCACTAATATGTGGAATCTAATGAACAACATGAACTAATAAGCAAAATAGTGACAGACTGATAGATAGAAAATGGGTGGCAGCTGTTTGGGGTGAGGGTGCTGGGTGAGAGAGTGAAGGGATTGAACAAAAAAGAAAACAAAGAGAAAAAAAAGTCATGAACATGGACACCAGTATAGTGATTACTGGGGGTGGGGGGGAGAGGAGATGGAAGGAAGTGGAAAAGGGTACAGGGGGGATAAATGGTGATGGATTGAGACTTGACTTGGGGTGGTGAACACACAACACAGTGTACAGATGATGTGTTGTAGAATTGTGCACCTGGAACCTGTATGAGTTTGCATGTTATACACACACACACACACACATTATATATATATATATAAACCATAGTCACCTGAAATTTAAAAGGAGGAAAGAAGATGAATGCAATAGAATAAAGGATAAAAGTCTTGATAGGTACTTTGCAAATCATGATATCTAAAAGACCATATTTATTTCATTTACTTTCAGGAGAATATATAATAAAAGCAACAAATATTGGGGGAGGTGGGTAAGAGGCTGTGACCACATGTTGACTATGAAGCTGAAGCCAGGCAATTGAAGGTTCCTCACCATCTTCCCTGTCCTTGGAATGTACACTCTGCTTGTGGTTCCCATAGTGGGAGACATTCCAAGGACAAAGCCTTGAAAGAGTAATGTGTTGTTGAGATCATCTAGATTGCATACCTGACTATATCCAGTTAAGGCCCCTGTATAAACTTAGATTCCGGCAGGTTGGGTGTGAAGAGATCTATGCATTTGGCAGCCACCTAAGACAAGTCTTGTATGCAAGTTCCCTTGCTTATTAAAACTACCACCTAGCTATGTGGAATGGTCTGCCTGTTGCTCTAGTCTCCCATTGTCCTTCATGAGTGGAGGCCAGTTTGCAAGCCGTCAACAAACCAACCAACCAACAAACAAACCAAAAAGAAAGAAACCACACACCTGACAACTGTATTACTAGGATATAATATATCCAGGACCATCATACACTGATGGTGAGAAAGTGGTCTGAGCATTCTGGAAAATTCTATGTATTTACTAAAGGTGAATATATGAAACAAATAACTCCATTCCTGGGCATATTCCCCAAAGATAGGTGTATAGCAGTGTATCAAAAGACATAGGCTAGAATGTTCATAGCTGTGTTATTGTAATGACAAAATGATAAAACTACCCAAAATACCCATAAACCATAGAAAGGATGAATAGATAGTAATATAGTAATACTTTACAATGAGAATGACTGAAGTATAACTATATGCAACAATGTAGGTGAGTCTCACAAACATAATATTGACTGAAAGAAGCCAAACAGAAAAGAGTAGACATGGTGTAGTTCCACTTCTATAAAGTTCAAAAATAGGAAAACATGCATGTGTAGGAATCTGAATGTTGGTTACCTTGAGCAATGGGGAATTTGGGAAAGAGTAATGAGGCGCTAACAATGGGATGCTAGTAATATTCCATTTATTGACCTGGGTTAAAGTGAATAGCTATATTTACTTTGTGAACACCCATGAAGCTATATACTTATGATGTAGGCGCTTTCCATGTTATACTTCAATAAAAATGTATTTAATTTCAGGTATGCCTTTCCTTTCTGTCAGAACCTTCTTGAACTATTATAACTCCTTTAATCTAACCACCTATGCAAAATAGACTCTTGGACATTTCTTGCCCCTTAGATGTGGTATAATCAAGGAAATAATCAGGTTTAGGTTGGCTAAATCAAATCTTAATTAGATATTAATTAGTATGAGTCAAATGTAAACAACCTTTACATTATATCACATCCTTGAGCCACACTTTATGAATATGAGTAATTCAGAATTGTTTATCTGTAGTTTGTTGTTGTAGAGAATTCTTTTTTTTAAGATTTTATTTATTTTTAGAGAGAGGGGAAGGGAGGGAGAAAGAGAGGGAGAGAAACATTAATGTGTGGCTGCTTTTTGCTCACCCCTCACTGAGGACCTGACCTGCAGCCTAGGCATGTGACTTGACTGTGAATCAAACCAGCGACACTGGTTTGCAGGCCAGCACTCAATCCACTGAGCCACACCAGCCAGGGCTGTTGGAGAGAATTCTTAATTAATATTTCTATTAAGCAGGTAGAATAATTAATTTTGCTAGTAATAAAATGCTGAGCCCAAGAATTTTTAACCTGTCTTATTAGATTATTCTTTATCCTTAGTTTTCTATATTTTCTCTCTTGCTCTCTTTTTGCAAGACAGTATTTCTGTTCACTTAATGGATTTCATACCTTAAAAAAAATTCAGATCCTCTGATATTTATCTTGATTTGGATGTCATTTAGAGTGTTTGCAATGAAAGAGATTTTCTCTATGCCTTTCTAATATTTAGTATCTGTCACTGCCACTGGTCTGGTATGCTCCTGTTTTTGTCTTTCTTTTTGATGAAACATCCATGAGAGTAATATGAGATGCATAAATGTACATTTAAAAAATTAATTTTAGATATTAGGTAAGGCTTTTAGACTTAGAGACCAGGTTTATTTACCTAGATGGAAGTAATAGTCTGATGTAATTTTAAATATGATGAATTTTGTGTGGCCATTAAAAATGTGATAATTAAAGAGGTAATTAAAGAAACCCATTTGTGATCTATGTATTCATGCAAAACAAAATTACAGAATCAAACTACTACACAGATGGGGTCTTCAAAGACTCTTATTATACTTTAGTGTACCTAGAGGATTCAAATATGCATGTCAACTTTTTATATTCATTTTTACTCATGGTCATAAGGATGTAAATTTAAAGAAGCAATTTTGGATGGGATAGATGACTGTAATGAGATATTATTGGTAATTATAGTGTATATTCTATTTTATTCAGATGTTAGTTTTTGCATCTTCTCCCTATACCCCTTCAAACTCAACCAAGTTTAACTTTCTTTCTTTTTTTAAATTGAATTTATTGGGGTGATATTGGTTAATAAAATTATATAAGTTTCAGGTATACAGTTCTATGATATATCATCTGTACAATATATTGTGTGTTCATAATCCAAGAGAAAGATAGCTGTCTCATTTCCACACACAGATGACCAATATTTGCAGGTTCTTTATACTGCCTTCTCCTCTTCTGTGGGCCTCTGATCATCTGAACCTTTCTCTTCTTTTTTAGTATTAGGTTTTCAAGGGTGTATATTTGTCAGACTCAGCTGAAAAATTGACTGTAAAGACATTTCTACTCATAACCTTGTACAGAAATCTTTCCCCTCTTTTTCTGGCCTCCAGCTTGGTTGTTCTCATTGTTTCTGTTAAGACTTTCCATTTCAGGCTGCTCCCAACCACACCTTTCACTTCTTTTATTTTTATTTATTTATTTTTTTATGTAGAGCAACTCAGATAGGCCTTAGTTTCTCTGTCCTTTTCCAAACTAGGCCCTTGGGGCCTCAACATGAAAACCCATGTGGCCTGCCAAGGTGTTTTACCAAACAAAGGGCCAGCTACTTCAGAGAGTTATCATGCTTGTTCTTTGGAGGCATAAGTGGTTCAGTCAGTTCTATTTTTTCCCTCTCTGTTAGAAGTATATGAATATAAAATGTCACAGAGGAATCTTGGCCATTCTCTTCTCACAATTATTGATATCACTAGTCAGACACTCTGCCATTGCATTACTAGGCAGTCTTTTCTTCCACTTACAAGTTTGCCCACATAAAGCTATCCTGAATTGGGTTGTGACTGACAGACTTTGGAAGGTGATGCCTTATACCATCTGTTAGTGCCAAGAAGCAGAATCAGAAAAATGAAATGATCATGAATGTTTTTTGGAATAAAAAATAATCAATGAAAGGCCAAATTTATCATTACTGAATAAGATTTTCATTTTAACTAACTAAACTGTAGTATTATTTAATTAAAATTTATATTTAACTTCCAAATACCATTTAAACTTTTCACGTACCTCTTCGAAGTTAATGATTCCTAATGGCTGAGTCAGATGAAATTCAGACTCTCACATGTATATGAATATGTGTGCTTCTGTCACATGTGCATGTGTGTGCATGTTTATGTATTTGCACATTTGGATAAACCCTCCTTACAACCTGCCCCCACCAACAACAATTTAATTTGCTCCATTTTCCAGTCTTATAAAAATAACTGCTCTAAGCAAGCATTACAAAGTGGTTAGCTATGTGATCAATTTCTTTTATAATTATGTTCAGTGAATCAATATGGCAATTTTGGTGCAAAATATTAATATTGTTGGTGCTGATTTTTAATTATTGTTTGAAAGCATGTCCTTCATTGACCACACCTTTCCTTTAAATCTGTTAGAAAGTCAAAACCAAACAAAAGCAAACACACAAAGAAAAAACCAACTATGTAATCTTGCAATTTTTATAAGCTTATTTAGCAATTAAATTTCAAAATTTCATTTACTTTTGTTCGGATACATGAATTCATGCAGAGAACAAAGTTCAAAAATAATAATAAGGTACAGAATTAGAAGTAAGTTTTCCTTCCTGACTGTTCCCAGACACTCAGTTCACTTCCTCAGAGAGACAATTGTTTTAGTTCCTTTTCTCCCATAAACTTTCTATACATACATAAGCATAAACATCTATTTACCTGTTTATTTATCTGTTTATTATTATCTATCAGTCTTACTGTTTATGATCTATATATCTTGCAAAACATTCTAGAACAGCACTTTTAAAAACTGTTCAGGCCTGGCTGGTATAGCTCAGTGGATTGAGCGCGGGCTGGGAACCAGAGGGTCCCGGTTCGATTCCCAGTCGGGCACATGCCTGGGTTGCGGGCTGGGTCCCCAGTGAGGGCCATGTGAGAGGCAACCATACATTGCTGTTTCTCTCCTTCTCCGTCTCCCTCCCTTCTCCTCTCTCTAAAATAAATAAATAAAATCTTTAAAAAAAATAAAATAAAAACTGTTCAAAAATTTCAATTGTATGGTATTAGGTTGTTTAAAAACCCACTACTGGTGGCTACTTGATTTGTTTCCAATCATTGACTATTATTTATATATACATGTCATTTTAGATATGTGCAAGTACATTGGTATGATAAATTTCTAGAAGTGGAATTGTTGAATATACTGAATTGATTTCCATGGAGATATACCAATAACAGTGCTATCTGAAGTGTGGACCTCATATAGAATGTATACTTTAAATTATAATTATTATTGCAATTTTATTTTCACAAGTTTTCTATTTAATATGTATTATTTGCCTAAAATAAGATGAAGACATTGAAGCTTGAGCTGCTTGCTATTTGTGCAAGATCCCACAAATTCCTGAGTCAGAAGCTCTTTCAAGAATAGTCTTCTCTTTCTCTGAAAAAGCAAAAGGAAGCTGTGTTTTGAATGACCAGGTTAACGTTAGATTTGACAGAAGTCAACTCAAGAAACATCCCTGAAGTACTGGAAGCAACCTAAGTTTCCATCAGCAAATGAGTGGATCAAGAAACTATGGTACATTTACACAATGGAATTCACCACAGCAGAGAGAAAGAAGGAGCTTATACCCTTCGCAAAAGCATGGAGGGAACTGGAGAGCATTATGCTAACTGAAATAAACCAGGAGGGGAGGGATAAATACCATATGATCTCACCTTTAACTGGAACATAATCAACAAAAGAAAAAAGCAAGAAAAACATAACCAGAGACACTGAAATTAAGAACAATCTAACAATAGTCAGAGGGGAGTGGGGAGGGGACTGTGGGGAGAAGGGTTTTCAGGAACTACTATAAAGGACACATGGACAGAACCAAGGGAGAGAGGGAGGCAGGGAAGGGAGGTGGGTTTGGAGGGGGTGGGGGGAGGGGAGGGGAGAAAATGCAGACAACTGTAATTGAACAACAATAAAGTAATTTAAAAATTAAAAAAAGAAACATTCTTGAAATACAGTATATTGCAGTTTTACTATGTCAAAGAAGATTCTGTTCCTTCCTGTCTATTCCTTAGGTACACAGAAAAAGCATGCATAGATATTTATATTTTATTGATGATAGACATAAAAAAGAAAATTTCTGAATATTTTTTGTGAGAAATCATGTCTGTTTTCTCATTTGTACAATAAAAGATTAGACTATCTTCTCTCTCAGAATTATATTTTAAACATAAATAGGTCAATTAACATGATTAAATGTGAGATTTCCAAAAATTAAGCCCAAGATAAAAATATTTATAGTTTTATTTTTTAAAATACTCTACATTTTTACTTTGGTCTAACCCTTGAAGGGATAAAGACTAAATGCATATCTGTCAACAACTGCATCTAAAAAAATCAAAATAATTGAACAAGAAGAACAGAAACAGTCTCATTCATGGATACAGAGAGCATTTTGATGGGAGGAGTGTTAGGAGGATGGGTGAAAAAGGTGAAGGACTTAAGAAGTACAAATTGGTTATTACAGAATAGTCATAGGGGTGTAAAGTACAGCATAGGGAATATAGTCAATAATATTCTAATAACTGTGTTTGGCATCAGATGGGTAGGAGATTTATCGAGATGATCACTTAGTAAGTTATACAATCACTGGGGTGTACACCTGAAACTAACATAATATTGTATGTCAACTGTAATTGAAAAATAAAAAAATGAGTAACATAAAAAAGTCTGCAAACCTTCCAGATTTAGTATGATATGATTTTTTCTCTTTCTGGGCAATGCAGTATAATTCTCTTACATTAGGATTATATCATTGCCCTGTACTATGCCTGTGAAGTGGGTGCATAACCAAGAGGGTGATTTAGAGAGAAAAAGGTATTTGGCTGTCTGGTTTGAGCACCACAGCATACTTCTCATGATGTTTCTCTAAATGATATGCATTTATAAAGGTGACATTAAATTTGTCATGGCATATGCTCTTTAAAAAAACATGTTGATAATTGTGTGATTGTGTCTCTTGAATGTCCCAAGAAAGGGTTACAGACAGTGTTATGCAAAGTACAGCTGTGCTTCCAAAGATTTTGCAAATATTGTTTCTGCTTTCACTTTGTCTTCTCCCCATTTATTTTCAAATTAGGGTTTAAAAAGTAAGTGCTGGTTTGGGAAGAGAAGAGAAGTAAAGGTCAGAAATGATTCTTTTTTGGTCTTATTAATTTTGGAATTCTGTTTATGAGAAACATTTGCAGAAAAGAGCTTAAAAGCTAATCATTTCACTCCCCCTCCCTTCCAATAATGTGGAGTGAAGTAATTGTGTAGATTTTACAGACTCAATTTAATACTGTAATTTTTATTTTTTATTTTTATTTTCACCAATAACTTTATTGATTTGGATATTTTGAGGATGCTGGCTATCTTCCATGTGGTATAACTTTGATTGTTCTCTATTTTTTTAAACTATATTTTATTGATTATGCTGTTACAGTTGTCCCACTTTCCCCCCCTTCTTGCTCCCACCCCCTTACCCCCCCTTTCCCCACCCTTTAGTTTTGTCCATAGGTCATACACATAAGTCCTTCTGCTCCTGCACTTCCTGTACTATTCTAACCTCCCCCTGTCTGTTGTCTACCTCCCATTTATGCTACTTGTTCTGTGCCCCATTCCCACCCTCTCCCCCTACCACTCCCCTGTTGATATTCCTCCATACCTCATATAACTCCCTTTAACATTTCATACAGTAAAGGCTGGGTGGTGATGAACTCCTTGAACTTGACCTTATCTGAGAAGCACTTCCTCTGCCCTTCCATTCTAAATGAAATCTTTGCTGGATAGAGTATTCTTGGATGTAGGTCCTTGCCTTTCATGACTTGGAACACCTCTGTCCAGCCCCTTCTTGCCTGCAAGGTCTCCTTTGAGAAATCAGCTGACAGTCTTGTGGGGATTCCTTTGTAGGTAACTGTCTCCTTTTCACTTGCTGCTCCCAGGATCCTTTCCTTATTTTTGATCTTGAGTAATGTAATTATGATGTGTCTTGGTGTGTTCCTCTTTGGATTCAACTTCTTTGGGACTCTCTGAGCTTCCCGAAAGTCTGTTTCCTTCACCAGCTTTGGGAAATTCTCCATCATTATGTGTTCAAATAAGTTTTCAATTCCTTGGATTTCTTCTTCTCCTTCTGGCAGCCCTATGATCCTTATGCTGGGCCATTTACAGATGTCCTGGAGGTTTCTGAGCCCCTCCTCCATTTTTTGAATTCTTGTTTCTTCATTCTTTTCTGGTTGGATGTTTTTTTCTTTCTGCTAGTCCACTCCGTTGATATGAGTCCCAGTTTCCTTCTTATCCCTATTGGTTCCCTGCAGATCTCTCCTCATTTGTTCCAGCAATTTCGATAATTTTTCATCGAATTCTGTGAGCATCCTGATTACTAGGGTTTTAAACTGTGCATCTGATAGGTTGGCTATCTGTTGGTCGGTTAGTTCTGGAGCCTTGATCTGTTCTTTTTTTTGGGCCATTTTTTTTACCTCAGTGAGCTTGTTACTGTAAGGAGGGCGGAGCCTTGGGGTTCCCCTGTGCAGGGAAACTCACGGTGGCTGTGTTGTGACGTAGCCTGTGGGGGCGGGACCTGAGAGCACAATGGTGCCTGCTCTGCTCTCCGCACCCACACTGCCTCCTGCAAGCAATTCGAGCCCTCTGTACTGGCTCCGGGGGTTGCTCCGGGGTCGGTGGATGGGCTACACAGCTCCAATCCCCTGTGAGTCTCCCAGTGAACTCTCCTGTGAGGCTGGTAGTTCCTCCCGCCACGGACTCCACCCCTACAGGTGCTCTCAATCTGCGCAGATGGGTTGCGCCCTGCTTTCTCTCCTGGTTTGTCTGCACGTGAATGCGGACCTGCCTGGTCCACCAGTCTCGACCCCACTGGGTCCGGATGAGCCGGGCGCTGGCCGCGCTTAGGTCAGGCACTACCGTCTCAGTGTGCTGCAGCCCCGTGGGAACCGCCCCTCCAACCGCGGACCTGCCGTCTGCTCACCAGCTTGCCGCGGGGTCGCCGAGCACTCTCCCTCCACCATGCTTCTCCCGGCTCACCAGACTGGATGAATGTATCTTCTTTAATTCCTTGGTTGTCGGACTTCCTCTCAATTCGATTTTCTGTCAGATCTGGCTGTTTTTGGTTGGGTAAATTTCTGTTTTTTTCCTTGTTTGGTTGTGCGAGGAGGCACGGCGCATTCACCTATGCCACCGTCTTGCCGGAAGTCCGATTGTTCTCTATTAATAATACTGTAATTTTTAAATAGTAGACACATTTTATTATCTATCAATTAATTAATTTTCACAAGTAAAGATTCATTTCCTATAAACTCATAGGTTAATAAGGCATCTTGGCAGTAACAGTCTGTTTTGATTTCTGTGGCCTTGTAATACAGTTTGATATCAGATATTGCGATCCCTCCTACTTTGTTCTTCGTTCTCAAAATTACTGTGGCTATTCAGGGTCATTTATGGTTCCATATAACTTTTTGAAATGTTTGTTCTATATCTGTGAAATATGCCATTGATATTTTAATAAGGATTGCATTGAAACTATAAATTGCTTTGGGTAGCATGGACATTTTGATGATGTTCATTCTTCCAATTCATGAACATAGTACATGCTTCCATTTGTTTGTGCCTTCCTTAATTTCTTTCTTCAGAGTTATGTACTTTTCTGAGTACAGGTCTTTTACTTCTTTGGTTAGGTTTGTTCCTTGGTACTTTATTTTTCTTGTTCCTACATCAAATTGGATTTTTTCCTGATTTCTGTTTCTGATAATTCATTTTTGGTGTACAAAAATACATTTGATTTCTGAATATTGACTTTGTATCCCACTGGTTTGCCAAATTCACTTATTAGGTTGAGTAGTTTTTTGGTAGAGTCTATATAGATCAATGGAATAGAATAGAGAACCCAGAAATAAACCCAACTCTCTATGGTCAATTAGTATTCTACAAAGGGGGCAGAAACATAAAATGGAATAAAAACAGCCTCTTCAACAAATGGTGTTGGGAGATCTGGATAGCTACATGCAAAAAAAATGAAACTTGACCATCTACTTACACCACACACAAAAATAAACTGAAGATGGATAAAAGACTTAAATATAAGTCATGACAACATAAAAGTCCTAGAGGAGAACATAGGGAAGAAAATCTCAGATATTCCTCACAGCAATATTTTAACCTATATGTCCCTTAGGGCAAGGGACATAAAGGAAAGAATAAACAAATGGGACTACATCAAATTAAAAAGCTTCCGCACAGCTAAAGAAAACATCAACAAAATGAAAAGGGAACCAAGCATATGGGCAAACATATTTGCCAATGATATCTCAGACAAGGGTTTGATCTCCAAAATATACAAAGAAATCAGGAGGTGGAATCAGAAAGACTGAGAGGACCTGAACTTGCATGCCCACTGACCCACTAGGGGCACCCCTATCCCTCCCTACCCAGTGGAAAGTGGGAGTTTCATCAGCTCCCAGATATGAGGAGGTTATCCCACATATGAGATGACACAGATGTTGGAATTATGCAGATTTTAAAATAGCTATTATAAAAATGCTTCAAAGAACAATTATAAACAGGTTAGATAAAAATGAAAGAATAAGACGTCTCAGCCTAGGAACAAAAAATATGGAGACAAATTGAAATTTTAAAACTAAAAATAGAGTGACCCTCCAAAACCAAATAAATAAATAAAACAACAAACAAAAAATTTACTGGATGAGCTTAATAGGAACATGAAGAGGGCAGAAGAAAAAATAAGTTAAAATGAAGATAAAAAGCAATAGAAGCTACCAAACCTGAAAGAAAATAGGAAAAATAAATAGAGCTGTAGGTATACTTGGGACTATTACAAAAGATCCAATATCCAACATTTGTGTCCTTAGAATTGAAGGAGAGGAGAAAAAAATGTAGAGTTGGAAAAGTACTAGAAAAAGTAATGGTTGAAAATTCCTTAAATTTGGCACTAGATATAAACATAGAGATTCAAGAAGTAAAACAAATCCTAACCATAACCCAAATAAATCTTGGCCAAGAAAAATCATGATCAAACTCCTGAAAACTAAAGATCAAGGAAAAACTTTAAAAGCGGTGACAGTTAAATGACACCTTACCTATAGAGAAAAAGAATTCGAATGACAAAGGATTTCTCATCAGAAACCATGGAATCCAGAGAAAGTGTCACATATTTCAAATGCTGAAAGAAAATAACTGTCAACCCAGAATTCTGTGTATGTGGAAAGTATCCTCCAGGAATAAAGGGAAATTAAGCTCTTTTTGGATGGAGGAAACCAAGAGAATTTTTTACCAGCAGAACTACCCTACTAAAATAATGACTAAAAGTTTTCTAAACAGAAGGGAATGATACAAGAAGGTACCTTGGAATTTCAGGAAGGAAGAAAAGACAACGGAAGATGTAAAAATATGAGTCAGTACAATTGATATTCCTTCTCTTGAGTTTTCCAAATTATATTCTGTGCTTCTCAATGTCTGCTGTGGCTCTCAGTGCATCTGGAGGAAATATTTAAGACAATTACATTATGAATAGGAGAGAGCAAAGGGACAAAAAGGAAAATTTCTACATATTACTTGTACTGATAAAATAGCAATACTAAGACTGTGAAAGTTATGTCTGTAATGTAATACCCACAAAACTACTAAAAACTATATATAAAGGTGTACTCAAAAACACTGTAGCTAAACCAAGATGGAAATCTAAAAAAAATGTTCAAACACAAATAAAAAAACTGTTAAAAATTATTCATGGACATTTAAGAATATAAAAATTATACATGCATTACTAGAAATCATAATTTTGTTATTTTAGTTTTCTTCCTAAAATCAAGTTGAAGGATGCTACAGAGAGCCAGTGAGTGTCTTATCTGAAGCAGGGAAGGTGGGAGGGAAGTTTGGATCTGAGGTCTCTTGGGGACAGAGGATTAGCTTACAGGGGGCTGTTGGGGTAAGGTGCTTAGTGAAGGTTGAGCATGAATCTAAGCAATGGAGGAACTGGGTTGGAAAAATTAGGAGATGAAAAAGGAGACCAAAAGGAGATGTAAGCAAGAGAATTTTGCTTATTTCAACTTTTTGTTCAGCATGAGCCCATTACCTAAGTTGGAATTTCTTCTTCTATCTTCTGTATTATATCACCCCCATCTTCTACTCTTTGGACTTCAAAAATACATTAAATTATATAATAGGCTAAGTAGATTATGGAGAGAGTGTGGGGCTGGCTGTCATGAAAGCATTACTTTTTTATTTTTGGATAAATAAGTTTTGAGACCCAAACAATAGACTCATCTTTTGAACGAGCCTTTTTGTAGTTGAAAATGGTAAGATTCTGCTGAGACTGATGCTCAGCACTAATGTTCAGAGAATGTCCTGTCATGAAATTTATCAGCAAGCAGTGCACAGCTATTTTATTTATCAGGCTATAATGGAAAATTCAGTTAAGGGTACTTTTCACATACAGAGTCAGTAGCTGCAGAGTTTTGTAATACATTAAAAAGAAAGTCAAATCTTGACTTTGGGATTCAGGGTTGGGTGAGGGCCACCCTTCACATTCAATGAAGCAGACTCCTCTGTAGGCTAAATGTGAAGAGGGAATAGAGAAACACAAACACACCTCTCATGAGGCCAATTATTCTTTTAAAATTACATTGACCACAAAGCCTTTTTAGTGACAGAGATACACAATGACAGAGAGCAGCTATACTTTTCTTTCTCTCTCTCTTTCTGTCCTTTCCTTCCTCTCTCCCTTTACCCATTTCTTCTAAGAGAAAAGGCGCAATGCCATTCTTCTAATCTAGACCTTGGGCTCAGGTTGCCTTTGTGTATAACTCAACAAGTATTTTATTGGACTTCATTAGTTAAAAAAGGACTGTGTGCATATAGTACAGTATGTCCATTTATATTGAAATTCATTTATTTCCCAGCTATTGTTAATGATGACTGTCCAATAAATACTTTATTTTTTAAACTGAAATAATTTTTCTGAATTAGTTTTCATGTGACTGCAGTTCTATGTATCAGTATGATTATTTCTTTTCTATTTCAATCTCATTTCTCTGCTTGAATTCCACAGTGCTAGAATAAAAAGTCATAAAGTAAGAAAAAATGGAGTATAAAATATTATTCTTTGCAAATATAGAGTCATTTAAAAAAACACCATTTTTAGATAGATGATTACTCTGAATGTAAGCGAATTTCTTTAGAACATAAACGATCCTTTTGACCTGCATATTTGAGAAGCCTAAATATGTAATTAGTCACTCCTATGTAGTTTCAAAATAAGAACCTTTCAAATTGAATAGAAGACAGGTGTTTTCTTGGCTAATGGGTGTGTGCAAGTTTGGTTTCTTTCAGCATGGTACCAACCCCAAAGAAGAAGTACCAGGGTGTACCCTTGCATTTACACTAACTCTTTAGGCACTAGTACCCTGTTGGCTTTCAATTACATTTGTGATTAAAAAAAGAAACAGGTTGTTCAGTAATTATGGAGGACCAGACATCTTTGTGAGAGGAGCTTGGTCTTGCTTGTACTGAATTGTCTAGAGATGAATTGTCCATAGTACTCATCAGTATATTGTCTTCCAATGCTCTTTCACACTCAGGCTAGTGTTGAAGAAGTTATTAGCAAGATATTTAAGAATTTTAAATGGATACATTGTATGTACATTTGGGACAAATAACTATTTTCATTTATTTTTTAAATTACTTTTTTGTTGTTCAATTACAGTTGTCTGCATCCTCTCCTCTCCCCTCCCCCCACCCCCTCCAAACCCACCTCCCTTCCCTGCCTCCCTCCCCCTTGGTTCTGTCCATGTGTCCTCCATAGTGGTTCCTGAAAACCCTTCTCCCCAAAGTCCCCTCTCCCCCTCCCCTCTGGCTATTGTTAGATTGCTCTTAATTTCAATGTCTCTGGTTATGTTTTTCTTGCTTTTTTCTTTTGTTGTATTTTCATGTATTTTGAACAAGATC
>PVJI01028349.1:0-16615 GCA_004026765.1 Micronycteris hirsuta
TTTATCTGCCCTTCCATTCTAAATGACAGTTTTTCTGGATAGATTATTCTTGGTTGTAGGTCCTTGCTTTTCATGATTTGAAATATTTCTCTCCAGCCCCTTCTTGCTTGGAAGGTCTCCTTAGAGAAATCCGCTGACAGTCTTATGGGAATTCCTTTGTAGGTAACTGTCTCCTTTTCTCTTGCTGCTTGTAAGATTCGTTCCTTATTCTTGATCTTGGGTAATGTTATTATGATGTGCTTTGGTGTGTTCCTCTTTGGGTCCCGCTTCTTTGGGGTTCTCTGAGCTTCTTGGACTTCCAGGAAGCCTATTTCCTTTGCCAGATTTGGGAAGTTCTCCTTCATTATCTGTTCAAAAATACGTTCAATTTCTTGGTGTCCCTCTTGTCCTTCTGGCAGCCCTATGATTGGGATGTTGGGTCGTTTACAAATGTCTCTGAGGTTCCTGAGTCCCTCATTTTTTTGAATTCTTGTTTCTTCCTTCTGGTCCACCCCATTGGTTTGAGTCCCAGCTTCCTTTTTTTCCCCTATTGGTTCCCTGTAAATCTTCCTCCATTATCTTTATCGTATTCTTCATTTGTTCAGCTATTTGCGTCCACCTTTCTTCCAGTTTTGTGAGCATCCTGATTACCAGTGTTTTAAACTGGGCATCTGTTAATTTGGCTATCTCTTTGTCCGTTAGTTGTAATTTGTTCTGATCTTTCATTTTGGCCATTTTCATTCTTTTTTATCTTGGCGCACCTGTCGGAGTCTTAGGTGTTTGTCGGTGCCTGGCAACCTGGGTCGCTTTTTTGTGACGTTTCCTCTGGGGGTGTGGCCTGGGAGGGAGCAATGGTGCCTGCTCCATTCACCGCCACTCCCTATCACCCTCTGCTCCCCAGTTCCCCACTGCCTTTTCCACCAGTCTCGGCCCTGCTGGTTCCCACTGGCCTCTCCGGTTATGCCACCAGCCTGCGAGGTTCACCCGTTGCTCGGGGCTGTGCTTTGGCTAGGCGCTCGTGGGGTGAGTCCCTCCGGGCAAACTGCCTCTCACTCCACTCCTCTGCTTGGTTCTGCCCTGCTTACCAGCCTGGATGTACGTCCTCCCCAACTTCCTGGGTGTTGGACTTCCCTTCAGTTCGATTCTGTCCATTCTGGTTGTTTATTTTTCGCTATTGAGTTCGTTGTTTAAACTCTCTGGTTGTGAGCGGCAGCACAGTGCGTCCACCTACGCCGCCATCTTGGTGGAAGTCTGGAAGTCACTTTCTTGATAAAGCTTTATCTGACTTCCCCTCCTGGTTTCCTGCTTCATCGGGCCTAACTCAGTAAACTGCTCAGTGCAGGTTTGTCAAACGAATGTACTATAGAACAGAAATCAAGGTACCACAAGCCAGACACTGGGTTCATAAGTCAAAGCTGGTTAAATAAATGTCTCCAGACTCAGGAGGAGTGTGTTTCCAGAGTCTGACTCTTGCCCAGCCACGTGCAGCATGGTGACTAAAGCTACAGCAATCAATCAGGTAATATTAGGTAGAGATTCCAGTGTGACCTGATTGACCTATTTGTCTTCATGCCTCGTGGAGGTTCCACCAGCATGAACTGTACACATCTAGGGTTGGCTTTCTATGCTCTGTACAGACACATTCAGGGTGGAGACTTTCACCTGCAGCATTTGTTTACTCTAATTGGTCACTACTTGCTTTTGACCCAAGCAAGGCTTATTAGAGTTCATTAAAATTCTATTAAGTTGGCAATCAACCTATGAAAGATTTTATATATAACCTGTTAGAATCAATGAAACCTCAAAAACTCCCATTCATATTCATTTTGGAAGGCCCATGCCTGGGACAGGGAGTAAAGAACTTTACCCTGAAGCAACACCTCACGTAGAGTGCCATTCAACAGCAAGTCTACGAAGACCACTGGGTTCATGTCATAGAGAGCTTTGTGCATTTATCTGAGTGTAGACTTTCATTTGCAGATAGTAGAGAGCCCTCAACGCTTTCTGAGTATAAGTGCCATGGTCAGACCTATGATTTAAGCAAGTAGCTCTTGAATTTACCTAAGTATCTTAGATTCTCACCCAAAAAGCAGAACCTCTCACTTTGCACCTTATATTCTGACTCAGAAACTCTGTAGTGAAACCCACAGAATCTATATCTAAACAGTACATAGGGAGGATTCTGAGATTACAATTGCACAAATGATTAGGTTACGAGATGGATGTTTAGGAAAATGAGTGTGGTGGTTAATAAAGAGGCTGAGGACTGGAAAAAAGGTAAGAAGGTATTGTTACCATCCAGTTGGGAAACAGAGAAACCTGATTTAGGGTTGGAATGCCGGGAAATCAAAACTATGTCCACTCTGCCAACTTCCTGGGAGTTTGTGGAAAGCATGGTTTCAATCACAATGAGCACTGGAGAGTGTTGGAAACGAGTGATGCCTGTTATGTAAAGCTCATTCTTGATAAATCCTATTCATCTTGACTAGTCCATGCTGAGACTCCATATTTAACCTTCTTTCCTATCTGTGTAGCTTTGTGTAGCCTCTCTGCTTTTTTGAGCAAATTCATGAATTTATTGCCATGTAATCCCAAGGATCTTGATGTGCACAGAATCCTGCTATAGCTAGTTTCAAGGACAGAAAACCTCTTTCAGGCATGAGGAAAAAAACACTCTTGTATTTTAATTTATCCATGAAAAGGCTGGTTACTATTGGCTCCAGCTGGCTGGTTCAGTCCCACCAAGCTATGGTATAGCACTCTCTTTTTAGACTTGACACATCCTCTAAGGTACTCTTAAGTCACATGAAATCCAGTGGAGCATTTTTAAGTCACAAAAACTGTTAAACTTTTCTTAAACTCAGTTAGGCACCATTAAGTCTTACCAAGTTTAGTGAAGTCACAAGATTTAACCAGGCATAATGAGCATAGAATTTATACAACTTAATGAGACTTGATGAAGATTATTGAACCATATCCTGCCCTTAAGGCAACAACATCAAAATTTTAAAATTCAAATGAGATAGAAGAGAACTATTCTTTTTCCTTTTCTTTTTTTAAAGTAAAGTGAGCTACCTAAATTGACAAGCCTGTGTGTCCCCTTCCCTGAGGGTCCTTCGTGACTGCTAATCTGATAAATTATTATGTGCTAACTTTTAATGGGTTACTCTCCTTCCTACCTCCCAGGTGGCATATATGCATTTTAATAGAGTCTTCTGGACAGGCTGCTTTTACCGAGTACAGACTTCGAGTGTGGGAATTTCAGGCACCCACCTAGACCTGTGAGGGAGGTGGTTAGACCTTTGGGCCCCTCTCAGATCTCATTGTACAACCAGGCCCATACTCTGACAATGCTGGGTGGAGAGTTGAGTCAGAAAGGAAGGGGGCTGGTGGTGAGTCATCCTGGGCTAAGTGCAATAAAGTAGGTCTCAAAACAGCCAGGGACATCAGATAATGCATTTTCCTTGCTGGAGAGAGAATCAGTGACTCACTTGGCATTTTGTGGATTAGATCTTTCAGAATACTTGTGTCACTGGCTACATTCAAATGGATCTTTATACATTTAATTAAGTAACATCTGTTTTATATATATATATATTTTTTTTAGAAAAGATTTTTAATTAGCTATAGTAGGACATATAGTACTTTCTGCTCATTTTCTTGACAATATTTTCAATTCTTGATCTCAGAGTCAGTCTTTAACTATTAGAGACATGGACATTCATTAGGCATCTAGTCTTCATATTAATAACACTAATCGTAATAAAGATAATACTATCAAGCACATATGAGGCTTATTCTGTGTCAAGTGTTATTCTAAGTGCTTTACAAATAATAACTCACTTAATTGTCACAACAATCCTCTGACATTAGAACTATTATTCTCTCCATTTACAGGTGAGGAAACTGAGGTATGGAGAGATTACTGATTTCCTTAAGTATACAAAGCTGGTAAGCGATGGGCTGGGATTCAAACCCAGGCAGTATGGATCCAGGGCCTACACTTTCAACCTATAACATCAACAGTACTCAGTTTGGGGGCTTAGGATATACCATCATTATATCCCAGTTCTAGAAAAAAACATGATATACTTTTGATCTTTTTTTTTAAATTAAGTAACAATGACAACATGTTTTCATTTCTGCTTTCAACATTGTGTGTGAGAAAGCGAGGGGGGAGGGTTGGGAGAGAGAAGAAATATTAGATTTGAATGTGAAAAAAACAAGGAAGTGTGGAAGAAATCACATAATGATACTAGTTATTTTGGAAGCGTGAGAGTTGTGTAGGTAATTTCACTTTTCACTTTATATACTTCTATATTATTTTAATTTTTACAAACATGTGATTAAACACACACACTGATTGAGCATTTTACTGCACTCTCTGACACATTTGGTTTAGATTTTTATAATCCTCAGAGAAAAGATCAGAGTCCTCCCTGTTCTGAAGCCTAATACAATGACTTTCATGTAACAGGTATTCAGTAAATGTCTCTGTTGTGTTATTGGGAAGTGTGTTGTTTGAACCATACCTCTTTATTCTCTCAGACTTCGGGATCATCATAAACTCTGCCAAGATTTCACTGCTTAGGAAGTTTTGATTGGCTCTGTAACTCAAGGGTTGACCAATTTTTTTTTTCTCTCAAGGGAAAGAAAGCAAAGTCTAGGCTTTTCAGGTCATAAGATCTCTGTTGCAACTACTTCTGCCTCTGTAGTGTGAGAACAGCCACAGGAAATATGTAAAGAATGTGCAAGACTGAGTTCTAAAAAATGTTATTTACAAAAGTGGGAAGAGGGCTGCATTTGGCCCAGGTCCATAGTTTTTGCACCCTTGCTCTAGCTACTCAGAACGGTGTTTCTTGTACTAAGAAACAACTGATTTACTTTGTTTTCAGGATACGATCCTCTGGCAGTTCTGTGGGGTTTGAACATTTGTGAAGGTATGATTGATGTGTTTTAAATTTAGTTTAGAATTTTTCAGGTGTTTATCTAGTTAGGATTGCCTTATCCTACATTCCCATGGGGTTACATTTGGACATAGAATACACTGTGTCCTGTTAGACTTTTTACAAATACCTGGTTTTTGTTTGTTTGCATAGTTTAATCCTTAGTAACACTAAGACAGAAGGAACTCCTCGTTAGGACAAGGAAAGAAAGCTATGGGTTGCATGTCACCACCCTGTACTACTCTTTTGGTCTCTTCTATGTCTCAGGTATGGGGATTTTACAGTTGCCTCAAACCTGTCATGTGATGATTTTATGCTTCTTTCCATGGAAGGAGATTATCCCTCCAAGAGTGACAGATCTTGTAGACCTCCCACCCCTCAAAGATAGCCCTGTTCTTACTTGGTTATAACTCCTACTGAGAATCGTAAGTCCTTGGGAACTGGACCAATGCTTTATTTCTTCATTATAGCTCCTCGGGGCCACATCAATAGCCAACTTACTTTTTTTTTTAAGATTTTATTTATTTTCAGAGAGAGGAGAAGGGAGGGAGAAAGAGCAATGTATGGTTGCCTCTCACATGGTCCTCACTTGGGACCTGGCCCGCAACCCAGGCATGTCCCCCGACTGGGAATCAAACCGGGACCCTCTGGTTCCCAGCCCATGCTCAATCCACTGAGCTACACCAGCCGGGGCTTAATAGCCAACTTACTTAATAGCCAACCCTGAACTTGTGATCTGAAGCATAGTGCAGATCTTCTACCTGTTCCCCACTTCAGCGAGAGCCCAGCTCTCTAAGAGCAACCTCTTCAAGGATAAAGGGAAATAGCTTTTATTTTCTAAATATTTTAAGTTCTTGGCATGCATGTTCCTATTCACCGGTCCTCCCAAGGGATGGTGCAACCTTTATACAGTCAAGACCTTTGGCCACCTAATTATTACTTAAAACAGTTGATGGGCAAAACTTTATAAGTATAAATAGTATACAGGCTGAGTATAGTTAACAACCCCTCCCCCAAATTTGTAGCTTTCTTCCCTCTAATCCCATGGAACTGATGTCTAAATTCACTTTGGAACAGGGCAAGGACAAATCATCCTTCCCTATAGTCTTAACCATAAATTTGGAAAAGTATATACATGGATATAATTAGAGCACACTGTGTTCTATAACTTTAAAAGTCAATACTTTTTTGCTTATTTTTAACCTCTCTCCTGTGGGCACACGGGCTAGATAAGAAATAAGGAGTGCTATTTTTCTTCCTGCATGATCTCAGACATGCAAATATCTACTTTCATAAAATTTAAATTAAAACACACATTCATTTGCATAATATAATGGGTCAGGCCTAAATTTCATTTGTTGAAACCCAAATCCCAATGTGATGGTATCTGGATGTTGAGCCTTTGGGAGGTAATTATGTCACGAGTTTGGAACTCTCATAGATGGGATTCATCCTCTTATAAAAAGAGGCCAGACAGCTAGCTACTTTTTGCTATTCTGGCACCTTGATCTCAGATTTTTAGCTTCCAGAAATGTGGAAAATGAGTTCTTATTCATAGGCCACCCAGTTTGTGGTATTTTGTTATAGCACTTCGAGCTGACTAAAATACATGGCAAACTTTTGTCTTTCATTGTCAACTTTGTTTTACTCAAAAGAGGAAAAAGTATGGATTTCCAGAGGGAAGCACCCAAAGCTAAGGCCATTTTAGTGGGATAGATTAGACTCATTTCCATATCTGGTGGCCAAGAGGAAAAAGAAAAACTTGAGAAAAGAGAATTCTGTCTGTGAAGTCATAATGTCTAGAGGCTGCAAACCTTAACTGAAATAATGAAATTACTCAGAGCCTGCAATTTAAACTTTATTTCATATCTCTTGTTAAATTACACAAAATCAGTGAATGGTTTGTAAAGCTACACCATTGGACAGATGTTTACAGTTAAAATCATGGGATTGACATGATGCTGACAAAAAAGTATATTTATAACATCCCCTATATACAATAATCAGTACAGACAGAAAAAAATGCACTTAATCTCTGCAAATCATGCACACCACGGCAACAACACAAAATGATTTTCTGTAACAAGCTTTTCCACTGGCTCAGGCTTCATCCTGCTTTCTAATTGTAATTATCAGTTTAAAGAGCAAACATTATCAATTAAAACTAAACAATATTGAAATACCACAGTGATCTACAGAATCTTTATTTTAAAAACACAATGTACACAAAATAGTTTCACTCTAAAACACTTTCACTTCAAGACGTGTTTGATTTTTTAAAAATTCCTTTCAGTTTTTCAGCTCTCAGAATTCCCAGGACTGCAATACTGTCAGACAAAGCAAAACTTAGATATTTTGATACACACTCAGAGTCAAGAAAATTTAATTTTAAACTCAAATACTCAGCTTCTTGTCCAGCTTGTGGCCATATTATTATAGATGAAACTAGATCATGCAAATGAGCAGACTGTACAAGATATGACTTAAGGTCACACTTCTAAGCATGGTCTCCTTGAAAACATAAATGCCACTTCCATTGCCTTGTTTGATTGACAGCCAGGGGGTTAGTGTAAGTTCTTTAAAAAGTACAGCAAAATCTGTAAAATGGAAACTTCCTAAAATTACAATTCTTCATAGCACAGTGGGTTATGTACTTTTTTTTTGCCCTTCTCAATTCGTAATCAGTACCGTAAAAGTATTTATGTATAGACTACAATACTAAATCATTTTCCTCAACTTTTATGCTGATACTTAACCTCACTGCAGCACAGTGTTTCCTTTGGTTCTTTCTTAAAATAAAACCTGGTAGAGGGTTAATGCAAAGTATCGAGGTACAGCTTTTGGTGTTAGTGAATAACTCTGGCTATCCTAATGCTTATTCTACCATGTTTTTCTCTTGTAGTTGTCTACAATCTGTCAACACAAAAAAGAATTAATGGGCTACATATAGCCAGCCCGACTGGAAACATCACAGTAAAAATGTACAAAGAGTAAATAATAATTAATTCACATTTGGGTTCAATTCTATTTGATCAAGAATAACTTCAGCAATATTTTTAGACACATTATCCTGTTCAAGAGTTTCTTGATAAGGACCTCACAACACAAATATTGATAAGACAATTCTATAGAAAATCCTGACTTTTATTCAGGGTTATATATCACAATAAATTCAGCAACACAGCATTTAGATGATGAAGAAAGATTATATAAATGGATTAATTTGGAATGAGCACAACTCAGAAGCCTTAAAATGAAAGAGAAGCAGCGCCAAAAAGATTCCAGAAGTGTTGAAATTACAGTGCCCAGAAAGTGTCTGGAAATCAGATCTTTCCATTGGTGTTCCATTTAGAAAAAAAAATGTTTTGTTAATATGAGATACACCCTGTTTAAAACCTTTAAGGACTAGAAGGTAGAAAAAGTTTAAAATTTTAAACATCTCTTAAGTAACAAGATGAGTCCTGTTCTACTTGAAAAGCCAATATTTTTACATAAAACTACCCATGTTTGGGAGAGAAATTTTTCATTTTCTACAGTTTGGTAAAATTTACCATCACTTCTTATTCTATTTAAATAGCTTCCTTGTTAAAAATCAGAAGAAAATAAAAGGTTGTGTATTTAATTTTAGTTTTTTAAAATTTTATATTCATGCTTACCCCTGAAAAAATTTGCTTGTAAGACTGAGGTTTAATAGTGTATCATAAATAATTTAAAGTCCATTTTTAGTGATATTAAATGGCCCCATTTTGTTTTCATTTTGTTTACATAAGTAATTTAAGAACCTCTTAATATATCTAAAGAGCAGTATCTGGTGAGTCTGATTTGGCTTTTGGATTTTATAAATATTCTAACAAACCAGAAACAAAGACAATTTAATTACATATTGAAATTTGTTATACCCACGCACAGTATAACATTTAATTGAAAGGCAACTGTAAAGGCAACATCTTGACTTTTTTCAGCTTCCAAGCTTAGGGAAGCAAGATGTGTTTGAACACTCTCATCTTTTCAAATTGGCCATATTCTTACTGGCGCTTTGGGAGGAGTGTGGAAAAGCCTTTGGCCATTTAACGCCATTTCTCTACACTGCCTATGTAATCATTGGTGCCATTGCTGGTGTTGCTATTGCTCTGCTCTTGGCCTGTGTTCTGCTTCTGGTTTTCCAGGTTCTCTTTCTGGCTTGAATTCTGACTTGAACTCTGAGTCAGATTCTGAAGCAGATTTTGAAACAGATTCTGGGTCACATTTTGATTTACGTTCAGATTTGGCTTCTGACTCTGATTCTGACTCATATTCTGGCTCTGGACCTGATTCTGGCTCTGGAAATGGGTCTGAAGGAACCTCCCCTTCAGAAATTTGCGTTGCTCCTGACGCTTCCGCCTAGCTTCCTGATGTTCCTTCTGCCTCATAAACTGATACCTTTGCAAAAACAGATCTTTTGCATAGCTGTACAATTCCATATCCAGAAAATTCAGCCCCTCAATACGCTTTTGGATGTCCTCATTGATCTCTACACTAGAGGCCCTAGTGGTATTATATTGGGTAAATGGTGAAATAAAGTTCATGTTGAAGGTTTTCTCAAACAGATACTGAGTCTTCCGCTGAAACTCAGTTAAGCCAAAGAATGCCATGTGCTTCAGATTCGATTTGGCACTTTCCAGGAGGACCTTGTTTCTTTGCTTTTCGGGCATGACAGAGAGGTTGTAGCAGCCTACCAGGGTCAGGTCGGAGAGCATGCGCACCTGGCGATTGTTGGCTAGATTATAGGGGCAGTCCATGAACTCTTTCAGTGGGCAGCCGGACCAGTCATCACCAGTGTAGCAGCTGGGCAGCTCTTCGGAGGTTGGGGGCCTTCCATCGCAGACATGCAGTGATGCTTTCCATGTCGCCCCTCTCTGGACATGCCTCCACTCACTCAAGTACCGGGACACTGGGTCTCGGAGGATGGTGATATAGTGGAAGTTTCTATGGAAAAGGTACAAAGACCAACAGTCAGGGATGTGGGTGACATAAGTAGCAACAGGGAGGACCGCGGGATATGCAATGTTCACTGGCCAGTAAGGAAGGCAAAAAGGGGAATGATGGGGGTCTGGTGGCTTTTGTCCTGTAAACTGTGCTGTACCCTCTGAGTCTTACTAGCCTGTCTATGTAGCTAATGTTTTCATCCAACTTGCTGGTATGAAAAGTTTAGGCCTAAGACATTGGCTTTGTCCTTCTTCACTCCCCCTTTCCTTTTCCCCCTCCCCCTTGCACTCTGTTTCTCTGTCTGCAACCAATGACAACATCCTTTGAATAACCCCATTTGCAAAGTAGGCAACCATTTTATTTTATACATGGACCCAAAACCCCCCACTAACTTATCATGAAATGGAGACTCAGTGGAAGTGATTTTATTGAAGTGACATGGAATTGATAAGTGAACACAAATTCTAATCTTTCTCACTAGGTATACAAATACTTTATCCCCAATATGCAGTCTAATCAGGATATCTTATTAAAAAACAAAACTTCACTGATAGAGTGTCTGATGTGGTATCTTTGATTTTGGCTGTTGCCATAACATCATGGTTCATACATTATGGAAGTGGAATGTAGAGATAGGCAGAGCAGCTCAGGACCTCCAGAAACAAACATTGTGGTTAAGCACTGACTGAAATAGACATGGTATCTGCCAATGGCATATATGCAATCAACTACCTTGGTTTCAGTCTTTGCTCACATAATTTTCCAAGGATAGGAAAGTTAATTCTATCAGTATCAAAATGCCCCTTTTCTTTACCCACCAAAAAGACACCTGGATGCCAGCAAGAATGGAGGCTTAACTGTGTGGCTATGTTCACTTTAAAACTGCTAACTAATAGAAGTTATTTGTTGAAATAGCAAACTATCAAATATTTAAATGACACAATCAGCCCCCCATATACAGCAGGTGCACATACAAGCACCACACCCCCAGAAATATTAAGGCCTCTGATGTGATCAGGTATATACAAGGGGAGAAACAGTCTTAGGGTGAGCTTTTAATAAGAAATAAGTTTACACTCAGGTTCAGTGGATGAAAGATGAGGTAATGGAAAGGCATATTGTGGAAGGAAAAGAACAATAAACTCTGAATATTAACACTTAGTTCCTTAAAGAAAACCTGGGGAATGGTTTGCAGCTTTTTCTGAAGTTTTTTTCATTCCCATCTGAGATAGTAGTGGTTCTGTACACATGCATGAGGAGCCCAAAGGAACCAATTCAATCACCCAACTGACTATGTGGGCTGATGTCCTCTGAGGAAACATTTCTTCAAAGTCTTGGGTATTGAGCAACTCGGGCACCCTGGGAGCTCTCTCGTAGGCTTCTACTCTGTGCATGGTGTTTCCTCTACCTGGTGGGTGTGACCTTTATTTCACTGGAAAATTCTCCTTATCTTTCAAATTCCAGTCCAAATACTATCTCTCTTCTGAGAAAATATATCACAATCCTTGCTGCCAGCCATCATCTCTTCCCTGTGTCACACAGCACTTCCACACTTAGTCTGTGCTAAAACACTTTTGATACTGAACTGTAATTACATGTTTGTATTTCTGCTTAAAGTATGTTTCCAGGATAGGGGTTCTGTGCTATTCTTCTATAACTCTCATCCCATCCATCCCAGCTTTGTACCTTGGCCTTTATACCTGGTACAAAGCAGAATCTCAGTAACTCCTTTAACTGCTTATTTAATTAACTATTCTGGAGAAGTTGGAAACAAAGAAGGATATGACTGATCATATAAAAACTCTGGATAATCTCCTATGTGCCTTGCAAAAATCACATAAAAGAATTTTTAAATCACCTTAAATATTTTTTTCTGGAAAAAACGAGCATGGACACGGAAGCACCTGGGAGAGGGGGCCAAGGCCACCCTCACCTATCTCACTGCTTTTCTTTATTTTTGGCTGTTTTTTTATTTTCTATTTTTTTTATAAAGTTTTCTTTTTAAGATTTTATTTATTTTTGGAGAGAGGGGAAGGGAGGGAGAAAGAGGAAAGAAACATCAATGTATGGTTGTCTCTCACGTGACCCCCACTGGGGACCTGGCCTGCAACCCAGGCATGTGCCCTGACCGGGAATCAAACCAGCAACCCTTTGGTTCACAGCCTGTGTTCAATCCACTGAGCTATACCAGCCAGGGCCTGTTTTTTTTTCATTATTTTTAAATTTATTTTTATTGTATGTTTAAGAGTCCTTTTTTGTTGCTTGGTCCTTCCACCCCCTAACCCACCAATAGCTGTCATCCTGCTCGCTATCTATGAGTCTGTCTCTATTTTGCTTGTTCAGTTTGTTCATTAGATTCCACATATGAGTGAAATCATATAGTATTTGTCTTTCTCTGACTGGCTTATTTCACTTAGCATAATGTTATTCCAATCCATCCCTGCTGCTATAAAAGGTAAACATTTTGTCTTTTTTATGGTTGATTATATTCCATTTTGTATCAACTTCAATGGACAGATCTTCCAAACAGAGAATCAACAAGGAGAGAATGGCCTTAAATGACACACTAGATGAAATGGATTTAATTGATATCTACAGAGCATTTTACCCCAAAGCAGCAGATTATATATACTTTTCAAGAGCACAGGGAACATTTTCTAGGATAAACCACATACTGGGACACAAAACAAGTCTCAATAAATTTAAGAAGATTGAAATCATATCAAGCATCTTCTCTGGCTGTAATGCTATCAAACTAGAAATCAATCACAAGAATAAAAGTGAAAAATGCACAAAGATGTGAAAGCTATAAATAACATGTTATTAAACAATGAATGGGGCACTGCTTTTCTTAGGGCCTGACTTAGCTGGTGCCAGTAAAATTCATCTCAGTAAAGATGCATTGCTAGTGAGTAGCAGCTTTTGTTCCCCAGCAGCCTTTAGCAACAAAGGTTACTACTATTCCCATGGGCTTCTACCTTCTACTCCTAGTTTTGGTATTCACTAATTCATTCATTCATTTATTCAGTACATATTTATCAAGGCTTTATGCGAGGCCTCGGGCAATAACTTAATGGCAATTAGTCTGATTATTTGAGGAGAAAAAGAAATTTATGAAGTCCAGTGACACATTTGGATTAATCTTTCAACCACTTTTTCCAACTATGCATTATAATGGGGTCTGCTGGGTGTTTTAAAGCACCATAGTGGAGTCACCTTCATGCTCAGCTAACAGTCCTCCTTAAATCAGTACGTTTTACTGATTTAAGCCTACAGTGACATCTTCTGGTAAGTCCTAGAGTGCACCCCAGAGCCAGTCAGGCTCTCCTTTCTAACAACTCTTCCTTATCTTTCAGAGCAGATGGAACACAACCACCAGAGTTACTGTCAGAACCAATGATTTGTAAGTACCATTTCCACACTGAGAGAGAAAACAAGCACCACAGAAAGGAAGAGACAGACATTCAGAGAGTCTCTCATGTTCTGGATGTATGACTTATTTCACTGGAAGATCCCTAGTGCCCATATGAGATGAGGGTAGACCAGTGTTGGCAGCCTCAGTCTGTAGGGCTTATTATGGCAGCAAGAGAACTTAGAGGAGCCTACAGATAGGTGTACGTGCATGTGTGCACACATGCATACTGCCCTGGTGATAACATTTACCCTACACTCGGATGAGAACAGATCCAGTGATTGCCAAAAGCCACATTCTTCCAGGAAAACTAGGCCTGGAGGCCTAGACTGCCACAGCTAGGAACACTTGATGCTGCTTGAAAAATGATCTCATGTTAAAAGGAAGATCTGCCGAAAGGCAGGTCTCCAGGAGTGTCCAGTGGCCTCTTGAATTGCGTAATGGATTGGAATTGGGAAGGCAGTTCAGGATAATACCTGGGAGGTTTAGCTGGGCAAATAATTCAGGACAGTCATTCTTCTGAGAAAAGAGTTGTTACAGAAGTGCCAGAGGGAAAAAAAGTCTTCCCACCCGCAGCAAATGAGGATATGAAAGCCCAATCTTAAGGGCACAGAGACTTGTGCCTTTTCCAGAGATCAGTTCAGTTCAAGCACCTAATGTGACAGGAACTGATGGGGGTAGGAGGTGGGAACCTAAGAAGAGCCTTTCAATATTATGTGCTGTTAATGCTAGAGCAAGTACGAAGCACAGTGAAAGCAACTTGCAGTGATTATTAGGCTAACCTCATGATAGAGGAAGAGTTTCTGTAGCTTTATTTTGAAATGCAAGGAAGAATTAGATGAGGCAAGAAGAGAGAAACAAAAGATTAGACAGGAAGATCAGCAGATCAGCATAAGCAAAGATGCAGAGGCATAAACTAGCCTGTTGTGTATGGAGGGAGTGCATGAAATATATCTTACTAGGAATTACGGTAGTGGCAGGAATTGAGCATAAAGAAGTAGCAATGAACCTAGTTACAGAAGGCATCAGAAGCCATATTTAAGAATTCAGATTTCTGTGGGCAACAAGGAGGCCTTTGAAAGGTCATAAGCAGGGAAGTGACATGAAGAGATCTGTGTTTTAGAACAATCACTGTGTATGGTGTATGAAGATGGAATTAGAGAAATCAATTCAGATTACCATTACCAATGGGTCAAAAGGCAGTTCCATTTTTAGTTTGTTGAGGAAATTCCATACTGTTTTCCACAGTGACTGCACCAGTCTGCATTCCCAACAACAGAGCACTAGGGTTCCCTTTTCTCCATATCCTCATCAGCACTTACTGTGTGTTAATTTGTTTATGATGGCCTTTCTGATTCGTGTGAAGTGGTATTTCATTGTGGTTTTATAATTTGCATATCTCTGATGATTAGTGATGCTGAGCATCCTTTCATATGTCTCTGGGCCCTCTGGATGTCCTCCTTGGGGAAGTGTCTCTTCAGGTCTTTTGCCCATTTTTTAACTGGATTGTGTGTCTTCCTGGTGTAACTGGAGAGTATTATGCTAAGTGAAATAAGCTAGGTGGTGAAAGATAAATATCGTATGATCTCACCTATAAGTGGAACCTAATCAACAAAACTAACAAGCAAGCAAAATATAACTATCAACATGGAAATAAAGAACAAACTGACAGTAACCAGAGGTGAGGAGGGAGGGGGATAAAAAGGAAAGAAGGGGAAGGGTCAAGTCGAGGAACATGTATAAAGAACCCATGGACAAAGACAACAGACAACAGGCGGAGGAGACTGAATGTGGGAGGAGGGGGTTGGGTAGGGCAGGTGAGAGTAATGGGGGAAAATAGGGACAACTGTAATTGAACAACAATAAAAAATTGAAGAAAAAAGAAAACAAGACCAATGAAGGTGGGGAGATTAGAGAAATATTTGAAAGGTAGAATTAACAAGACTTGGTGACAAAATGAATGTAGGTGAAAGGAAGGAAAAGAGGTTAAGGATGCCTATCAGGTCTCTGGCAGAAGTTTTGAAGTAACTATGGGACATTTAAAGAGAGACTTGAATGGACAGATCTAGTACTCAGTAATCTGGGCTAAGATAAAGATGTGGAGGGATCTCCAGCCAAGACAGAGGTGTAGGTGGACACACTGTGCCTCCTCACACAACCAACAGATGAAAAAACAGCAATTTAAAAACCAAAAACAACTATATCTGACAGAAAACTGAACTGAGTGGAAGTCTAACAACCAAGGAGTTAAAGAAGACACATTCATCCAGACCGGTAAGTGGGGCGGAGCCGAGTTGAGAGCGCTGGCGAGACACAGCTGAGCGGTGCCGGCGGCACTCCAGCTGCCTGGGGGGCCGTGGCGGGCACACCACCTGGCCAAAATGCGGTGGGCGCACTCGGCGAAACCGAGGCTGAGACTGGCAAGCTGGGCAGTCCCTCATTCACATGCAGATAAACCAGGGGGGGAAACGCTGTGGAGTGGAACAGACCCCGCGGCACACCAACACAGGGGAAATAAAGCCTCATACCACCAATTGAAAACACCGGTAGGGGTTGAGATGGCAGTGGGAGGAACTCCCAGCTTCACAGGAGAGTTCATTGGAGAGACCCAAAGGGACTTGGAACTGTGTAGGCCCATCCGCTCACACCGGAGCCAGCAAAGAAGGGTCCGATTTGCTTGTGGGTAGCTGGGGAAGTGCAGAGAACAGAGCAAGCGCCATTGTTCTCTCAGGCCCCACCACCACAGACAGTGTCACAATTCCGCAGCCTGGGTTACCAAGACCTGGTGAACAGCTAAGGCTCCACCCCTTAAAGTAACAGGCTCACTGAGAAAAAAAAAATTGCCCAAATGAAAGAATACATCAAAGCTCCAGAAAAAATATAACTAAGTGATGAAGAGATAGCCAACCTATCAGATGCACAGTTCAAAACACTGGTAATCAAGATGCTCACAGGATTGGAAGAAAGATGGTTGCAATTAGTTGAACAAATGAAGGATAATATAAAGGAAATGAGGGGAAATCTGCAGGGAACCAATAGATATGAGAAGGAAACTGGGACTCAAATCAACAGAGTGGACCAGCAGAAAGAAAAAAAACGTCCAACCAGAAAAGAATGAAGAAACAAGAATTCAAAAAAATGAGGAGGGGCTCAGGAACCTCCAGGACATCTTTAAACGTCCCAACATCCGAATCACAGGGGTGCCAGAAGGAGAAGAGGAAGACCAAGGGATTGAAAACTTATTTGAACAAATAATGAAGGAGAACTTCCCCAAGCTGGTGAAGGAAATAGAATTCCAGGAAGTCCAGGAAAC
>PVJI01028350.1:0-16618 GCA_004026765.1 Micronycteris hirsuta
CAGGGCTTAGGGCTAGTGGCTGCGGTACATCCAGCCCTCACAGGCTCGCCCGTGATGCTGGTCCCCCATGCGCAGCCAGGGCTTAGGGCTAGTGGCTGCGGTACATCCAGCCCTCACAGGCTCGCCCGTGATGCTGGTCCCCCATGCGCAGCCAGGGCTTAGGGCTAGTGGCTGCGGTACATCCAGCCCTCACAGGCTCGCCCGTGATGCTGGTCCCCCATGCACAGCCAGGGCTTAGGGCTAGTGGCTGCGGTACATCCAGCCCAGCCCTTCTGGTGCAGGAGTAAGGCTCCTTCTGTGCACCTTTCTGCTGCTCTCCTCACTCTCAGTGACCCAAGGAGTCTCCCAGGTGTCACAAACTTCGAATAAGTCTGGGTCATCAGTGACATTTTTTTGAGAAGATTTGTGCTGCCTGGAGAAGCAGAGTTAGCCTACCCTGGTTGGGAAAACGCAGTGAAAAAAAAAATATGGTGACAGGGATACAGAAGAATTTGACAATGTGCCAAGTGAAACCAGGCACATTATCAGTCTGCCTCTCTCCTGCCGTTTTATTTTCCGGGTGTGCTCTGTCCCTTGGGTGGCAACGAGGGCTCAGAATGTGCGGTATTTGTTTTCTTAGCTGCGGGCTCTGTCTTGATTGTCAGGCCTGCAAAAAATGCCGAAAGTGAACTTTGGACTAGAGATTTGGTAGTAGAAATACTCCACAATTTTTCTCCTAGTGTATCATACAAAAGATCATTCTTTTTTAAGAAATAATTTTTTAGGTAACTCTTGATTATGAGATGGGGGAGGACCCCTACCGCTGGGTGCCAAGGAGCAATGTTAGTCTTTTCATTTAAGCATTTTAGATTGCATCATGCATTTAAGGATTTCAACATTGGAAGGGTTCAGGCATTATTTGTCTTGTTTTAAGAAAAAAGGAAAACCCATCTAATGTAGGTAAGATTTATTGACTTGAACCCCATTGTATAAGCAAGTAGTCCATTGAAACTAAACTTGTAAGGGTTTTGCGTTGTGAGTATGGCTGTGCCGGTCTGCCTGCTCTGTAAGGTCAAGTCTACTGGATGAGGTGTTAGATGGAAACAGCAACGGCAAAACTAAGGAGTATGGCCTGCATCTTTCTAATGACTCGTTTATGTTGTGAAAATGTAGACAGTGTTGTTTGACTGATGTATTTGTGTTGTGTATAGCCAGATTTTCAAGAGTTTTACGGCATTGGGAAATCTTGATGATATAAGAAGAATAAGTGCTGGGAAATTGAGCATCGCAGTAACACCTTTTGTTTTGATCCCTGGTCCTCAGCTGTCACTGTGTGCCACAGTTGGCTGGGGAGATCTTTGAAGTGTGGCTGCATCTGCCTCACTGGTTCTCTGCTTCGCCATGAGGCCTGAGCATGAGTTTTTTTTTTCTTTTTAAACTCCCCTAAATGATTCTGATTGCCCCCCGAAGGAGACCGCTAGTTCAGACATCCGAGGGTGACTTAGGACACTGTCACCACTTGGTGGCAGTGTTGCTCCCTGTGTCTTGATGGCCCTTTCTTTCAAATCCCAGAGAAGTGTGCTTTCTTCTTTTTTTCTCCTGTGTTTTTGTTTGTGGTCTTGTTTCTGTTAGAGCGTATCTCTTCCTCGCTCATATGCAACTTAATTGAATGAAGAGCTACCTACTAAATCATGTTTTTCTTTATTTTTCTACAGCGTTTTAGTGGGTGTGCAAAATAAGGGAGGAAAAAAAATGGTCTCCTATTGCCAGAAACACATGGCTTTTTAAGATCATTCTTAATTTATTTTCCATATAACTTTGCTTTTCTGTGGTGAATAGAAACCAGGGTCAAGATAGAAGATTGCAAGCCAGGAATCTGATTCTTCATGGATTTCTGTAGTTTGAAGCTACTAGATTTTTTCCCTTTTTGTGCTTCTTGACACATCATTGCAGACTTTGGGGAAACCACAGTAAAGGCAAGACTTCACTTCGGTTTGCTATTTGTGTGCCTGATAGCAATTGTAACTCAGCATTGATTGAGCTTTTCCTAGTTAACCACTGGTGTTTATAGTCAGTCCTTATGTTTGGTGCAAAGGCTGGAGGGAAGGGCTGTCGGTGACCCAAAGGCATCATCTCACCTCTGGTCCCTGGTGGAGATGCTGAGGGCTGAGGGCTTGAGCCCTGGGGGCCCAGGGGACCCAGGAGTCAGAAGGGGTGTAAATCCCGGCTCCCAGGAAGGTAGCTGGCAGGGAATTCCTCTTAGGACTAAGCCAACTCCAGAGCATGTGCCTGTGCCTGGCAGGGTGAAAGTCCAAAGTCAGAATCTTGATTCCTCATCTTTGAACTTTCATCTGTAGGCACTAGGGAGCCATTGACGTAAGTAGTTTGAAAATATTCTCAGGGGATAAAATCTATAGACATATCTGAACTTGAAGCAATCTCAAAGTCAGGGCAGGACTAGGGTGAGGCAAGCAGACATCCTGGGTACAAAATTTAAGGAGGCACTCACTGTCAGAGCCCAGCAAGTCCTGACCCTGAATTTACACAGCCCTGAGAATGGCACCTCCTTAAATATTGCATCCTGGGTGCCTGCTTGCCTCCCCCTCCTCCTGGCTGGCTTCACAGCTGTTCTCTGCTACCCTCCCAGCACGTAAGTGACCTGGACAGGGCTGCCAGGGAGGCTAGATTCGCTTTGAAGAGGGAGTCCTAGGAGGCACGGCGTGTTTTGTTTAAAAATCAGCTTTATTGAGATACAATTCATATATTACACAACTTGCCCATTTAAGTATACATTTTTTTCTATATTCACAGGGTTGTACAACCATCCCCACCATCTAATTTTAAAACATTTATGGCCCCCCACAAAGAAACCCATAGCTGTCATTTCCCATTACCCTCCCTGCTCAAACCTAGGCAACTGCTGGTCTTTCTGTTTCTATAGATTTGCCTATTCTGCACATTTCATGTAAATGGAATCATGCTCTAAGTGGTCCTTTGTATGTGGCTTCTTTCACTGAGCATAACGTTCCCAAAATTGACCCTGTAGCATGTATAAGTGCTCCGTTCCTTTTTATGGTCGTATAGTATTCCATTGTCTATGTAGACCTCAAACACATTTTGTTTGTTTACCAGTTGATGGACATTTGGGTGGTTTCTACCTGTTGGCTGTTATGAATGGTGCTGCTATGAACTTCCAGGTGCATGCAGTAAGAAGGTTTTCAGGGTGAGCTGGTGTGGAGCCTTCTTCTCTGGGGACTTTGAGTTGTTACCTGTGGTTTTGACCGTGAGGACGATTAGACCAATGTGGGTGGGTGAGGTTTGGCCCCCTCCATCAGGCTCCCCTGCTGGCTGTCCTGAAGAGGCAGGATGCAGGGGACTCTGTGTTGCCCTCAGAAGCACCTGGGAAGGTGAGGGGTGCGGGAGAACCTTCATCAGGGCTCCCACAGCTGTCGCTGTTCCTCGGGGCCAGCCACAGGGCCACAGGTTAGTGGCACTGGCTCAGGGCTACACTCATTTCAACTGTTCTCAAACTGAGTACGCCCACAGTCACTCGGAGAACTTGGGAAACACAGATTGTGGGGCCTCACCCCTAATGTTCTGAATGTAGAGGTGGGATTCTCTTGGGGAAGCCTGAGAATTTGCATTTCTGCAAGTTCCCAGGTGATGCCGATGCTGCAGTTTTGAAGACCACACTTGGGTTTCTCAAACTGCAGCTGTTGACAGCCAAGGGTACATGCAGCCTATTCTAATTTAAACTCTGACCAAAAAAGCCCTGAGTGGTTGTTTGTACAGTAAATAGATTGGAAATTCGAAGTGTGTTTTATAGCAGATTATGGAGGAGCCAGCAAATTCTGTTTTACTGCAATAAAACTAATTGGATATTAAAAATAAACATTGTAATTAACCTTATGTATTAAGCATTTAGTGTTTGCACTTTTATAGTCGGATGACATCCTCACAGCGACTCCATGCGGCGGGTACTGCGGCCCAGCAGTTCAGAGGTGCGCTCAGGGGCTCGCACAGCGTGTGGTTCAGAGCTACGACTCGGCTCAACGCCAGGTCCAGCCTCGGGCACAGCAATGGACTGTTGGCGGCTTTGGGAATGAGTTACCAGAGTTTTGACTGGTTTACTTGCTTAAATTAGTGTCAGTGTGGTGATAGGCTGTGTTAGAGTGGAAGAACAATTCTTACGTTGGAAATACTCCAGGATTAAGTGTTAACCCTTACTAATAGAGCAGACATTGTGAGTGTTACTTATTGTAAACCTGATTTTTTAAACAGAATTAGAATTTTTCTAGTTGAATGGTTTCCGTTAATTTTATTTGTTTAACTGAAAGCGTGAATGTCTCCCAGAGGTGGCAGAGCCATGCACCCTCACCAGACCTGAGCTCGCAGCTCCAGAATTACAGCCATTAGTACAGTTGGCAAGCTCTTGACTTTTAAAATTCCGAGATAAAGCCGAGGGATGTGTTAAACTGCACAGATTTTTTGTAAATGGATTTTTCCCAAGTAAATTTTTTAAATCACTTTCATATAAATAAAAACATTTGCAGAATGAGTACTAAGATTTTAAATATCATTTACCAAAGTAGGAACACTGTAATTATGGTCAGATATAGTTCTGAAAATAGCTCGTAGTACCAAACTGTACATTTTATACTCGAGAGAATTATGCAATAGATTTTGCACAGAAAGTTGAAGCACTGTGGTTCATTTCCTGTCCAGGTGTGTGAGCTCAAGAACTTTCAGGCCAGGACAGTTCCGGTAGTGGTGAGGTTGTAGTCTCACCTCTGTGGGTTTGGTTTGGGATTTTTTTTTTCAGCATTGTCTTCCCCAAACAGTTACCAAGGGGGAGTTTTTCTCTTTCCTATTGGCACCAGCCTGTCTCCTGCCCAGGCTCATGCTGATGGGGGAGGGCGGCTAACAGAAAAGGTTGGGAGCCCTGCAGGGCTTCAAATTGTTGGACATGGCCTGGAGGTCATAGGTGTGGGTATCTGACTTAAGGAAGAGTCCTTTTTTTCTATTGCTGCTTAAAAAGTGGAGCCGGGTATAGTTTGAGTCATCATTCTCCCTCCCTTGGAGAAACCAACGTGCACCACATTCTAGACGTTTTTTTCCATTATCCCTAATGCTCCTGTCTTAGTCATACCTGTGTGTCCCAGTGTACAGTGGGCTCCATAGTTAGATCAGATGTGTTACCAGCACATGACAGAGTCACCAGAAGCTCCTTCACCTGTTGGAGGTTCCTCCTCATTTTTCATTGCCTGGTTTTCTCTGCCCTGCCAATTCCATGTTTTTCAGTGGCTCACCTCCAGGTACCAAATTTGACATTATCTAGAATTTGTGTCTGACCAACAGCATGAGAAATCTCCCTATGTGGGTGTAGCAAAGAAGGGTTACTTTTTCTTACATTAACAAGCAGTCTGGACGATGGCTGAGCCAGGCTGGTTCAGTGGCTCCACGCCGTCACCACACCCTTCTGATTTTCTGTGTCATCACCTTGGCTACCTCGTGGTCATGAGATGGCTGCCCCGCCTTCAGCTTCCCCTCTGCTTCCAATCAGAACGAAGAAGAAAGCAAAAGAGGAAAGGATGGCCCCTCTACACCAAGAGAGCAAAACTGTTGCAAAAATTTCTAGTAGAGTTCCACTTGGTCTTATTATCTGGAACTCCGTCACCTGGCAACACGTAGCTGCAAGGGAGGCTGGAGACACTGATTTGGGGCTGAGCACATTGCCACCTGGTCTGTGTCTGTAGCCGTATAGCTGTGAGAATGAAGGAGAGAATGGATAAGGGGTGCTGAGCCGAGGGGCTGCAGCGCTGCCCGAGCCGAATGCTTGCCCTCTCCCTGGTGTGCTGTGCTTCTCCATGCAGCCATGACTTTGCATGGATGGTTTTCTTTTCCAGAAATCTGCTCAGCTTCCCGTGTCCACACCCCACCCACAATGCTTTGTAACAGTGACAGACGCCTTTTCCTTTCAGGCCACTTTGGATGTCACCGTTCCTTCTTGCTCTCGGGTGTAATCAGCCTCCCCCTTCCTGAAGGGTTACATAAGGGTTTGTGTTTGTCTCTGCTGGAGAACTGCTTGCTTTGTCTTGGGGTTATTTATCTTGGCCTCTAGATCTGTGTTGTTCGATACGGTAGCCACAGCTATTTAGTCTTTGTAGTTTAACCTTAAACTAATGGTACTTACAATAAAAACTTAGTCCCTCACACTAGCCTCGTTTCACGTGTTCAAGAACCACCCATGGCTGGTGGCTGCCATATTGGAAAGCCCGGCTCTAGGACATTTCCCTCATCCCAGAAAGTCCTCTGGGACATGCTGCTCTGGATGAAGAATTCTTTGAGATCTTCCTTCGCCCTGACTCTGTCACTCAGCCACAAGTGTCTGCAGCGTGATGTTTGCGTTGTCTCCTAACTGAAGTGGTAAACTTTGGGCACTGGCAAGGTTTTCTACAACCCGCATGGCAGCTCCTAAAAATACTGTGACTGGATGTGCAGGAGCATTTAGTCCCCTGCTCTCAAGGATTCCTAAACGGAAGTGGGGACTTTGACAGTCATCTGTTCCAAATCCGCTGTTTTACAGATGAGGAAACTGACACGCAGAGAGGGAAGGGCACCCACTGAAGGTCATACAGGCGGCAGCGGTAGAATGGACTGGAATCTTGGTTGTCGTATTTGCGTTTCACTTCTCTTCCCATTGAACCAGACCTCACTGAATATCACCAACCTTTTGTTTTTCCCTAGTTCTGTTCTGTTCTTGCCTGTTCAGCCAGTTTCCAGTGTGTTGAGAGAGGAAGTTGTTCTCAGCTCCTGCATTATCTGCAGAATGCCCGCTGCCAGTGGGCGGTGGTCAGGGAATGCTCAAGAAACAGTTGAGTGTAAGGCTGTCTTCACCAGTGATTGTTTAGTTGGAAGAAACAAAGTGACTCAAACAGCTTAGTCAGAAGGAAGCTTGTAAGCATCAAGATAAGGTAAAAGCTAGAAATGACGAGGTTGTCGGGAACCAAGGAAATCTCCCTCTTTTGGGACCATGGAATCCTTCTTTGTTCTCTTTTGGTGTCCTTATTCTACATACCAGCTTTTCCAACTTGCTCACCACTGTATGGAGTCATGCGAGCCCCCAAGACTGTATGGCCTCCTAGCTCCAGAGGCTTCCAGCTACCTGACTGGCAGCCCGGTTTTATTCTAGATTTTGAGCGCTGATTGGCCCAGCTCATGGTCGCCCTTCCAGGGAGGGAGGGGAGAAGCATGGTACCAACCTGGCAGCAGGGACCCATCCAGGACATTGTCTGGGTGTGGGGAGGAGGGGGGCAGGGCCAGCGAAAGTACCTGGGGCTCAGCTTTTTCAGTTAGTGGTTATCCAAAAGTAAGTAACATTGGTAGACAAGTACGTAAATTTCTTATTACCAGAAGTACTTGCTTAGAAGTGACTGACCTTCTGACAAAGATTATCTGCTAGGAAAGAAGTTTGATTAATATGTTTACCTAGTAGTAAAGAATTTGGGATTCTTAGAGCAGAATAGTCGTCATGCAACTCAGTAGCCAGCGGTGGTCCAGGCAGCCTGTTGGCGGAGAGACTGGTGAGCCCCCATTGGGCTCAGCGTGGACCTCAGACGCGGTGTGTGGCTGGCCTTGGGGAGCCCCCCACCCCCCCCGCCTACTCCCGCATCCACTTTCTTGCCCAGCCCCTGCAGGCTTTGGGGGCATGTTTCTAAGACCCAGTTTAAGCTCCGTGAAGGCAGGGACACTATCTTGTTACAGTTCTAGAACTTGGCACAGGGTTTAGTTCATAGTTGGTGCTTGATTTCTGTTGGATATGGGTATTTTTTGTGACTACTCAGATTATTCTATGAAAAAAAATACATGGAAACATATACATGAAGGGAAAAATACAAAGAAAACATTTTGCTTTTCTATAGAAGTGGGGAGAAGTTATGGTGTTAGCTAATATTTTCCCTTTTCCAATTTTATAATGTAGTGACTTTTTGATAGTAGGGAAAAATTAATTTTTAATTAAGAAACATTTAATATAGATTAGTCTTCTAGAAGTTTAGAATGGAAACACATTTCTGTCTCAAATCTTGATGGTGGCAAGAATTCAGATTTATTGGAAATGGACTCGATTATAAAATAACTCCTCTATAGTGGGCTTGAACTTGAGATGATCATTTGGTGATTTCTTTCCCCTTTTTTAAATGGAATTATTAAATTTGGCATGGCCCGTCATTTGAATTGAGAAGGTGATGGCCTTAATTTACAGAAATCAAGGTGAAAAGTTAGAGATCCGTCCTCTTCCTTCGAAGGGTGTTCCTTGTTCTGAGCCCCTCTGCCCTGACCTTGTCCTCCTCAGGCCCCTGGCTCCCAGGGTGCTTGGCGCCTGCTCGTGGCCCCGGGAAGAGTGTCCCCGAGTGCTTCACTGTCTGACGCCATTGAGAGTCCACCCTCTCTGGTTCCAGCACAAGTAAAATCTCAGTGTGTTTGTAGTTTCATAGAATAGTTTGGGAATCTCTTTTTTCAGGGTAAAATTTGTAGTAATAAATCAAACAGCCCATGGAACCTCCTTCTCTATGTCTGGAACTTATAAGACAACCATTCCATCTCCTCTAATTGCTCGTCTCCTACCACAAAAAACCGGTTCTGAAATTGTAGTCAGTAGGTTACTCGAAATCAGTGTGTTCTATTTCTAAATTAACATAGTCTGTTCAAGTGTAAGTCATTTTAAGGTTCCTGATAATACACTGTTTCATGGTTTCTGAAGAAGTAACATCACCGATGTGAAAAAGCAAGCGTGGTGTCCATTTTCAGGTATAGTGACATGGGCCATGGCCCCCTGGTGCCTCTCCGTGGAGGGCTTCTGTCGTCTTTTGTGTTCTCTGGTCACCGGTGTTAGTGGAAACCCCAGCCCACTGCCACGGTCCCCGGTTGTCCCACCTTGAACCTGTCTCAGCTCCTTTACTTGCTCTCGATGATCGTCTTCCCTGGTGTGGGTCTGAAATAGTTTCCTCATCATCCTGTTGCTACTCCATTCTTTCTGGAATGGTACAGTTCTGTCTCCGTAGTCTGGCCTGTGTGTCTGTGTTGGTGTTTGTCTGAGTCAAAAAGGCTTTTGTTTGCTTAAATAACTTCTGTTGAACATTCCTGATATTATACCCTGAGTCTGTGGAGCTCACTAAATTCTTGATATTGTTGATGACTTAGATTATTTGGAGCTTTTCATGTTAAAAGGAAAAGGGATTTCTAATCCCGTGCCTTACTTCACAGACGAGAAGGCGGAGGCACGAAGAATGTGATACCCACGTGAGGCTTCATTGGCGTTTTGCGGGGGCATAGCGCCCCAGTAAGCCAGGGCCGCCTGGCTGGGATCCCTGGCGGTGGGCGGCGTGGGCTGTGGGGTGCCATTGTTGCTGCCCACCCTCAGGACCTGGGTCCCGACCTCGATTCCTTCCTTCATAAAATGGGGCTGCAGTAACCATCTCCCTCCATGAGAGGCAGCATTGCACCACGAATGAGAGCAAGGCCAAGTGCATGTCCTGGGAAGCCCTCACAGCCTGTGGGGGGACACGTGTCTGGATGGCAGTGAGACCAGGCTTGGGGATGTTTCGATTTTGTTTTCAAATTGGTGTGAACTTTGGGAGGATATCCTGGGATTGCAGATCCTTATTTACATCAAGACTCTTTCCTTGCCTAACTTTTGAGTTGCCAGAGTTTTGAAAATGGGCCCTGTGAGTTTTTTCCTGTTGTTGCATTCCAGCCTGGGGTCCTTTGTTTCCTTGGGATGTTGTAAGGCAAGATAAAGTGAAACTCTGTGCTGGTTGTAACTCCCATTGCAACAACTACTTCTGCAAACGGCTTCTGGGCACTTGAGGGGAAAAGGGTTATATATAATTTATATACTTTCAGAAAAACATGATTGACTGGAGAGTCAGTGTAGCATCCTGGTTAAGAGTGTGGATTTTTAAAAAATTTTAAATTATGCTAAGAACACATAAACTTTACCATCTTAACCATTTTTAAGTGTATGTTCAGTAGTGTTAAGTATATTCACATTGGTGTGCAGTTGGTCTACAGAACTTTTTAATCTTGCAGAACTGAAACTCTGTCTCCATTGCCTCTTCCCCCTCCCCCTGGCACCCACCGTTCTACTTGGTTTCTATGAATTTGACTACTTTAGATTCCTCATATGGGTCGAATCACACAAGATTGGTCTTTATGTGACCGGTATATTTTCACTTAGCATAATGTCCTCAGAGTTCCTCCTGGGTGAAGTGTGTGACGGGCTTCCCTTCCATTTGAATGTGAGTGATACCCCACTGAGGTATCAGCTACGTGTCGTTTCTCTGTTCATTGTCAAATATTTAGGTCACTGCCCCATTTTGGCTATTGTGAACGCTGATGCAGTGAGCATGGGTGTGCAGGGAGCTGTCTGAGGTCCTTTTTCCAGTTCTGTCGGTTGTGTTCCTAGAAGTGGGATTGCTGGGTCACACGGAGATTCTGGCTTCAGTTTTCTGAGGAACTGCCATCCGTTTTCCATAGCGGCTGTGCCACGTCACGCCCCCACCCGCAGTGCCCATGAGTTTCAGTTTGTCCACAGCCTCCCTAACACTGGTCGTTCTCTGTTTTTTTTGGTAGTGGCCATCCTCACGGGTGTGAAGTGGTATCTCATTGTAGTTTTGATTTACAATTAATTCCCTAGTGATGGGTGATGTTGAGCATCTTTTCATATGCTTGGCCGTTTGTGCATTATCTTTAGAGAAATGTGTGTTCAAGTCCTTTGCCCATTTTTAAATGAGTTATTTGGGTCTTTTTATTATTGGCTCAAAGAGTATGGAGTTTTAAATCAGACTGGGCCAGGCTTCAGTCCTGGCTCCTCCATTTAGGAGCCGTTTGACCAGGGACAGTTGTGCAGAATCCCCAGCTCCCGCCCAGGTGTAGTCATGAAGCCCACCTTGTAGGGTCAGGGATGCTGTGTGAGCGGGGACGGGGCAACAGTGAGGGAACGCCCGAGAAATGGGAGCTGGTACTTCATAAGAGAGCACAGGCAGCCTGCTCCTAATAGGGTTGGAAGGAAGTTAACAAAATAGCTGGCTTCTCAGTTCCCTCCACAAATGGCAGCCATTCTTAGTTCCAACTCGTCCCACCTTCTCTTTTAACATCAGTGGGCTTGTGGGACAAGCCGAAGGAGGCTCTTGGACAGTCGGAGACTGTGGCATATGGGGGACACTCCTGTTGCCAAAAAGAGCCTCTCCGGCCTCCTGGGCAGCGTGCCGGTGGTTTGCACAATGGCTGCAGCTTTTTCGTGAAGTGCTTGTCATCGCTGAAGTCACAGCCACAGAAGTCCCGGGTCCTCAGGCGGCAGCCGGGTGCTGCTGCTCTACCCGCGGTGCACACCTGGGGCGACAGGCCCTCCCCCTCCCTGAGCTCTGAGCTCTGGGCTCTGAGTTCCGTGGCGGAGAGTCTGTGGCCCAAGCGTGCTGACTGACGCAGACACAGGGGTCGGTCTCTTTTCAAACTCTCCTCAAGGGCAGAGACAAAAGAGCAGGCAAGGATCATTATAAAGAAATTAGTCATAGATGTTTCATTCTTTAAAGTCATCCCAGCAAAAGCTTAGACAATGTACCACTCTCAGGATGTCCCAGAAGTTGACAGGTGCAGTGAGGTGAGACTCGGCGACTGAGCGCACAATCGCCGGGCTCCGGAGGGTCAACTTCCTTGGGTGCTGACCTCCCTCGGCGTTTAGGCACTGCTCCGCACTTGGTTTTCTCTGTTGCGCCACCTTTTTTGGAGGGGCAGATGTGTGCCTCTTTACCAAGTCACAGAACTTTGTTTTTCACACAAAGCAGTCAGCTTCTCCCGTCTGTGTTTTTCCTGTGCACGCAGGACATCTCTCACTTCTTCCTAATTCCTGAGCCGGGCTCAGTGTGCTGGACACACCGTCTTCAGTCGTGGTCATGGAGGCCTCAAAAGGAAGCATCACCTCTTTAATGAGCTTTTGGGGTGCGGTAAACTGGAGTGACGTTTAAGAAATTTACTCATCACAAAAACAGTTTTTGAACTGGACGTGTTCACTGTACAAAGCAGATTAAATTTAAGTGTTTGAAGTCTGTTGAGGTTTTAAAGGAAGGTCTGTGTACTGATTTTGAGGGAAGGAAGCCGCCTCAGTGATCCTGTGGTTGGCTTCCATTTTCTAGCTGAAGACGTCAAAGCCCAGACGTAACGCAGCTGGCACCCGAGTTTCCCACTGTCGAGAACACTCTTGGGTCCCTAAGAAGAATGCTCTTCTCCCAGCTGATTTCCTTCAGGATATGGGTGCTTCTGAGGAAGGTAGTGAGCCTGGGGTTTTCCAGGTTGAAAGGTCTCATTTCCACATATAACCCAACAAGCGTGGTGTCAGCCTGGGGGAGGAACGGGGCTCACTATTTTAAACTTCTTGCTTCATACTGTGGACTTCCCCATCCCTGCTCCCCAGCAAAGCACAGAAATATGCATTTCCTAACTCGTAAGTCCTGGGCCTCCTTGCACGGATTTGGACCTTAGATCGTACCCAGATCAGCATTGTGTAATGGGGTGGGTGGGGCTCGATTTTCAGTCACGGACGTGTGAACAGCCGGAGGGAGGGCAGCAGGGTGCGTAACCAGCCGGAGCTCAGCAGTCCATCCCTTGTCAGCGCAAAGCCTGAGTCCTCGCTGCAGGACTCCGTGCCAGCAAATCACCCCCTCCCGCACCCCCACCCCTCCGCTGAGGTTTGCTCGGTGCCCCCGCAGATCACCTGTGCATGCCTGTGGGACCATCCCTCCCTCTCCGCCTCCGATTTTTCCTTGGTCACTCGCTGCTGTCTTACAGTCCCCACAGCCCCCTCCCCGAGCCCCGTAAGGACATCTGCTTCCCATCTCTGCCTTTCCCCCTTCTCCGAGAGTTCTCCCTAAAGAATTGCAGGATTGGGTGCGATCCTCTCGTTTTGGTTTATTTCTAGTTGAATAGCTTCGAGTGCCCTCTCTGGAGATGAGTCCGGGGGTGGTGACCTGCTGCTCTCTGGTCTCGCTCCTACGTGGGTGCGCCTCAGGTGCTTCAGACTCTTCACCCCATAGTGATGTTTCAAAAGGGTGATTATGGACCGAGGAGACGACAATGCAATGCTAACGAGAGCCCAGAATAGGGGATGGACGGTCATTTGTGTACATTCACGGAAAATCCAAGAGAAGGCCAGAGGGAAGTATTTCTCCTCCCGCAGCGCCTCTCACCCCATCCTCCCTAGTCCCGATGCCACTCGGCCTCCCCTTGAGATCTCCACGGCCGCAGCCGCTGTCCCTCTGTCCCTCAGGATGGTTCTTTCTCTAACTCGGTCCTTGTCATCACATCATCAAGGTACACTAGTACAGTTTTAGTGGAAGTCCAAAATTTGCATACAAGGTCCAGCCTCTGCCCGGGACACGAAGAGGGGGATGTATTGTGTGTTATTTAACACACAGATGTTCTCAGGGCACCATCGTATGTGAAACACTGGACTAGGAATTGGGTTGAAAGCAGATTTAATGCTTGATAAAGGAGCATGCAAGTATTCGTCTCTGAGGGAGACAAATAAACACCAATGGAGAAAGAAAGGATGGGAAATGCAGGGCTTGAGTAGAGCACAGCTGAAGGTTCTGAATTGGAAAGCTGTGTCTGCAGACAGAGGGGCAGGGCCTTTCAGATCCCCAGAGGGTTTCTGTTACTGTCTGTTACTGTGTTATATCGACACATTGCTAATTTGTGGCATAAACCTTAATGACTTTGGGGTACAACTTTATGAGAATAAAATGATCCTTTTCCACTCCAAGCTTCATAAGTGTTATTTAAGTACAAATACACTTATCTACCCATCTGTATTATAAATACCAGGCAGAAACTATACCTTGACTCTTGGTTCTTTCACAAAACCTTAATGCTTTCTTGTCTTCGGTGTATTTTTCCTGATTTTATGTTGAAAGCCTGTGTTTGCCTCATGTCTTGAGGCTGCAGAGTTGTGGTCCTTTTTCCTTTCCTTCCGTCATCCAATGGGAGTGCAAACAATTTTAGTTGGAAGTTGGGCTCATAGGTCAGGTCCTGGCGCTGCACTGCACGGCCGTCTGGGGACTTGGAAGTACACCGTGTGCGGTGTGCCGGCCCGGCTGGTGCACCGGAACGGGCTGGGTTGGAGCAGCACTCCGAAACCACTTCCTGCTCTGACCAGGAAGGTGAGGAAGAGGGGTGGAAGGTTAGACCGGTGACAGTCCACTGCTGAGCCTTACCCCAGGCCCTGGTGCACCGAAGACACGCTAATGACACAGGTGCTCTGAATGCAGAAGGAAGGGCGGCTCGGAGCTAGAGCACATCCCTCTTTCCGGCCTCCGAGTCTCCCCGCCCCTGCAAAAAAATCTGAATTTCATCAGCCCCTCAGCACACCATCCTGTTCCTTTCAGTTATACTAAAACCTTGTTACCTGTGCTTTCAAAACTTTCCTTTTTTCTGGGCTGCCCACTGAATTCTTTTTAAAGGAAAGTTTACAGTGGCCTGTAAAACGTGAACTCGGGCCTGCTGTGTGGCGATGGAGTGGAGGGGGTTAGAACCACGTCTGCTCCTGCTGTGGACTGAATGTCTCCCGCCAAGTTCAGACGTGGAAGCCCTTGTACCAGGTGTGTTGGTATTTGGAGCTGGTGCTTTTGGAAGATGATTAGGTTTAGGTGAAATCATGTGGGTGGAGCCCCCAAGATGGGATTAGTGCCTTACTAAAAGTCAGAAGAGGAGACCAGAGCTCTCTCTCAGCCAAATGAGGATACAGCAGGAGGAGGCAAACCAGGAAGAGGGCCTTCACCAAGAACCTGACCTTGCAGGCCCCCTGATTTTGTCCTTCCAGCTTCCAGCCTGTGGGAAATAAGTGTTTGGGATGTAAGCCGCTGGGCCTGTGCTGTGCTGTGCTGTCCTGGCAGCCCGAGCCGACCCAGACAGGCCCATTCCCCACCACTCCCCGGCCCCCGCATGGACTTTGCTCGCAGAGCTCCTGGGGGTCAAGTTTGAAAACTCCCATTTAATAATGCGGCCACTCTGCTCTTACCAGGTCTCTCATGACACCCTGGGCTGTGGGCAGGGGAGACGTGAGGGCAAGGACACTGATGTCCTCTCTAGGCTTCTTTTCACCTGCCTCAGTCGAAAGTGAGGCGCAGAAGGCCCCCGAGAGCGAGCACACCTTCCTCCCGGGCACCGTGGTGGGGGCCATCCTGCATGGAGGAGGTACTGGGAGCCGTGCTGCATAAATATACTGCTCTCCTGCAGGTGGTTCAATAACATGAGTTACGAAATCACGATGTTAGTTTTTCGTAGTATATTTTTCTGTTTGTTTTGGGTGACTTATCAGTCTATGCTTCTGACTCTATGTTCACATTGGGAAGTTTTCTGGAAGGAAAACTGATCATCAGTATATTATTGGGGGCAATTGATGTGGTCAGCAGGGAGGGGCCACTTTCTGAATGCATTTCTTAAGAAAACAGTACTAATTTTTTGTTCAAACAGTTGCCTTTGACTGAAAGATAGAAACTAGGTTTGACTGGTGTTTTAAAGGCAAGTATGTTACGTTTTAACGTTTTTTTAATGGTCAGGTTATCCAAAATGGATACAGTCATTGTTTAATTAACTTGAAATTCTTGATTTAGAAGGTACCCCTGATTTCTAGTGTCCTGTAGTGTGAAACTACCAGATAAGATAAACCTGTAGCCTAGAAAGAATGCCAAAGACCAGGGACTCACAGACCTCAGTATGCATTGGAATTCTAGTTAAAACCCAGGTTCTACCCCCGAGTCTGTGGTCCAAGAGCAGGTCTGAGTCAGGGCCAGAATTTGCAGTCCTAACAAGCAAGCTGGGACCCAGATGCCGCTGGATTGGAGAACTCCCATAGATGGCACTTGTGGCCTAGGGCCTGTTGATGGTGACCCTGTGTGCTGTTGTGGGAAGGGGTGTCAGGGAGACAGCGTGTCCTCACACCCACGGCGAGGCCCAAGCAGCGTGGGCTTGACCAGCAGCTGTGGCCCTGGAGAGTCAGCAGTGTAAATGATGTACGTTGGCTGGCCTGACCCCCTTGTAAAAACTCCACGTGGATGAAATCAAAGGGCTAAGTGGGCAAGTCCCCACACGGTTCTGTTTCTGGCTCTCAGAAACAGAGCCTCATGGCTAGTCACATTCTCGCCTCTTCTCTGGAGCCGGCGGCAGAGTGGCCTCGCTCGGCGCAGGAAGCCCTTCGTGGTGTGACCTGACTCATTTCTTACCACCTCTGAGCGCTCCTCCCCTCCCACCCAACACACACACTTTCCCACGGTCACACGGGCCTACTTGAAACATCTGAATCCATAGTGGTGGTGTGTTTTCATTCCCGCACTTCACAAGGAGTGACGTTCTCTCTCTTTGGCAGTTGTAAGTCCTGGTCATGCTTCAGGACTTAGCGCTTCACCGTTCCCTCCATCTCTGTCCCTTCCCCCACTGCGTGGAAGGGGCAGGTGAGGCTCCTCACTTCCGTGGTGGCCCCGTGGGCTGTGCTGCCTCTTCTCATGCTGGTCTGTCATGGTGCCCACTCAGCTGTCTCCTCGGGGACAAAAGTTAGTTTAATTTCACCATTATTCTTGGGGCAAATTAA
>PVJI01028351.1:0-16612 GCA_004026765.1 Micronycteris hirsuta
AGTCTTGGGGATCCCCTGTGCAGGGAAGTTCCCGGTAGTTGTGCTGGGACCGAAGCCTCTGGGGGCGGGGCCTGAGCACACAATGGCGCCTTCTCTGCTCTCCGCACCCACACCGCCTCCTGCAAGCACTTCGGGCCCCTTTGCGCTGACTCCGGGGGTCGCTCCGGGGTCGGTGGGAGCCGGGCGCAGACCGAGCTTCGGTCGGTCCCCGTCTGGGTATGCTTCAGCCCCATACGGGAACCGCCCCTCCAACCGCGGACCTGCCGTCTGCTCACCTGCTCACCGCGGGGTCCCCGAGCACTCTCCCTTCGCTCTGCACCTTCTGGTTCACCAAACTCGATGAATGTATCTTCTTTAATTCCTTGGTTGTCGGACTTCCTCTCAATATGATTTTCTGTCAGATTTGGCTGCGTTTGGATGTGTAGATTTCTTTTTTTTCACCTTGTTTGGTTGTGCAAGGCGGTACGGTACATTCACCTATGCCGCCATCTTAGGAAGTCTCTGAAGAGATCATTTAACTTTTTTTTCAATATAAATACCTTTTCTTTCGTTTTCTTACGTAACAGCCCTGGCAAAAGCATCCAGGACAATCCTGAATAGAAGTGTCAGGAGCAGCATCCTCGTCTTGTTTTCTCTCTCCTCCTCCCTCTTCCTCTCCCTGGCACTGATCCCATTGTGAGGCCCTTATCCTCATGACTTTTACCCTGTCTTCTAAAAGCCTCATCTTCAAATTACCACCACATTGGTGCTTACAGCTTCAACATATGAATTTTAGGGGGACACAAACATTGGCAATAACAATGTTTTTATCATGAAAGGTCTTAGATGTTTCAAATTTATTTTTTGCATCTATTGAGATGGTCACATGGCTTTTCCCCTTTATTAATAATGTTTATAACATTGGTTGGTTTTTCATATGTTAAACCAATCTATTCCTGGGATAAATCCCTGTTGGTCATGGTGTATAATCCTTTTCATGTGTTGCTGGATTCTTGTTAGTATTTTACTGAGGATTTTGCATCTGTGTTCATAAAGGGTACTGGCTTGCAGTTTTCTTGTGATGTCTTTGGCTTTAGTATAAGGGTAATACAGGCCTCACAGAACGAGCTGGGAATTGTTCCCTCTGTTTTTTCATAGGGCTTATAAAGGTGTGTAACTTAGGATTTTTGAAAAATACACTTCGTAGCCTGGGAATAGGAGGAACTTCATTAATTTGATAGTGTCTCCAGAAAACCTCCAGCTAACATCACGCTTAATGATTAAAGACAATGCTTTCCCCTCAAAGACTGGTAACTCTCAATGATGCCTACTCACACTCTTCAACACGGTCCTAGAAGTCCTAGCCAGTGCAATAGCCAAGGAAAAGAAAGAAAAGACCTACAGATTAGAAAGGACGAAATAAAACTGTACTTGTTCATAGATTATTGTATGAATGGTTTTAGTAAGATTAAAAGATACATGTGTATACATGCTCAACATACAAAAATCATCCATATATCTATATATTAGCAGTGAACAATCGGAAACCAAAAGCTTTTTTAAAAATACCATCTACAGCCCTGGCTGGTGTAGCTCAGTGGATTGAGCGCGGGCTGGGAACCAGACGGTCCCGGTTCGATTCCCGGTCAGGGCACATGCCTGGGTTGCAGGCCAGGTCCCCTGTGAGGGCCATGTGAGAGGCAACCATACATTGCTGTTTCTCTCCCTCTGTCTCCCTCCCTTCTCCTCTCTCTTAAAATAAATAAATAAAATAAATAAATAAAAATACCATCTACAAGCTTGCTACTCTTGTACAGCAGACAATGCATCAGTCTCAAAAATAACCATTGACAGCAGTTCAAAACATGAAATATCTGTGTATAAACCTAACAAAACAATGCAGGATCTGTATACTGAATTCTACAAAATGCTTGTGGAAGAAATTGAAGACCTACCGAAGTGGAGAAAATACTGTGTTCATGGATTGGGAGATAACATGTCAGCTCTCCCCAAATGAACTATAGATGCAATATAATTCCAGTCAGAATCCCAGCAAGACTTTTTTGTTAATATAGACAAGCTGATTCTAAAATTCACATGGAAAGGCAAAGGAACTAGAATAGTCAAAACAATTTTGAAAAGTTAAAAGTTGGAGGACTCACACTAAGCAGGGGTGTCCAAACTTTAGGCATCTCTGGGCCACACTAGAAGAAGAGTTGTCTTGGGTCACATACTAAATACACAAACACTAACAAAAACAAAGAAATCTCATAATGTTTTAAGTAAATTTATGATTTTGTGTTGGGCCGCAGTCATAGCCATAGTGGGCTGTGTGTGGCCTGCAGGCTGCAGGGTGGACACCCCTGCAAAACTTCAGTAATAAAGATAGGTACTGGTGAAAAGGACAGAAACAGTAATGCACAGAACACATAGTTCACAAATAGGCCTACACAAATAATGGTTAATGGTTTTTTCACAAAGCTTCAAAGGCAATTCAATTGAGAAAGGATATTCATTTCAGTACAAGGGTTTGAAAGAATTGGATATCCATATACAAAGAAACAAACTGCAATCTGTCTCTTTTTTTAAAAAGATTTATTTTTAGAGAGAAGGGAAGGGAAGGAGAAAGAGAGGGAGAAAAACCTCAATATGTGGTTGCCTCTCAAACACCCTCAGGGACCTGGCCCACAACCCAGGCATGTGCCCTGACTGGGAATCAAACAGGTGACCCTTTGGTTCATAGGCTGGCGCTCAGTCCATTGAGCCACACCAGCCAGGACTCAACCTGTATCTTATGCCTTATACAAAAATTAACTCAAAATGGATTATATAGCTAAATGTAAATTTAAACCTATTAAACTAATAGATGAAAGTGGGAAAATTTTCATGACCTAGGATAGGCCAAGATTTCTTAAACAAGATAAAAAAAATATAATCCATTAAAGTTTTTTTTTTTTAATTTTATTTATTTTTGGAGAGGGGAAGGTAGAAAGAGAGGAGAGAAACATCGATGTGCAAGGGGCATTGATCAGTTGGCTCTTACACGCCCCCTACTGGGGATTTAGCCTACAACTCAGGCATGTGCCCTGGCTGGGAATCCAACCAGCAACCTTTCAATCTGCAGGCCAGCACTCAATCCACTGAGCCACACCAGCCAGGACATACATAATCTGTTAAATTTTTGAAATAAATTTGTGTAACAAAATTTAAACATTTTGCTCTGCAAAAGACTGTTAATAGAATGTAACAACAAGCTATGTACTGGGGAAAAATACTTAAGCAAAAGTTATCCAACAAAGGATTTGTGTTGAGTTTAAAACTCAACAATAAGACAACAGCCCAAGTAAAAAATGGACAAAATATTTAAACAAAACCTTCAAAAAAGATATATGGATGGCATATAAGTTCATAAAAAGATGTTCAACATTATTAGCCATTGGGGAAATGCAAGTCAAAACCACAACAATACCAGTACACACCCAATCACAGTCGCTGAAGTTGAAAACAAAAGCTGACAGTGCCAAGACCTGGCGAGAATGTGGAATAAGCAGGACATTTATATAATGTTTGCGGGAATGCCAAGTGGTATAGCCACTCTAGGCAAGTTGGGCAGTTTCTTATAAAAAACATGTATTTACCGTATAAACCAGGAATCCACTCCTAATTTGCCCTAGAGAAATTAAAACAACATTTGCACAAAAACCTGGACAAGAATGTTTATAGCAGCCTTGAAATGCCTGAAGCTGGGAACAACCCAAACGTCCTTGAGAAGGTTAATGGATAAACAGATTAATACATCCACCCAGTGTAATGCTCGTCAATAAAAAGGAGTAAGTATTGATAGATGCAGCAACATGGATGTATCTCCAAGGCAGAATGCAATGTGAAAGAAGCACTCTCAAAATATATTGTATGATTACATTTCTACTACATTCTGGAAAAGGGAAAATGACAGGGACAGAACTGGTCAGTGGTTGCCAGGGGTGAGGAGGGTGTGAGCATCCAGAAGCCGAACAAGGGAATTTGTAGGGACTGTTCAGTACCTGGATTGTGGTGGTGGTCACACAAATCTACAATGTGTTAAAACTCATAGCACTATATCAAAAAGGTCAGGAAATGAAAATATTTTTTTAAATTATGAGCTCATAAGTTAATTCAATAGATTCTATTTTCAAAATGCAATATTTATGATTGTGTTTTCTTAGAATTTTCACATTCAACTAATTTGTGAAGAGGCATAGTAAAAAATCTTAAACATTTTTATGAGTGTGAAGTATCTTCTCACACTGCCCAGTGCTTACATCAATGCCTGCCATGTAGTGGTGGTCACCCTTTATTTGCTGAACAAATGAATGAAAACAGTAGCAGGGGTTGCAAACTGGCTGCTGAAGGCTGAATATGACATTTTGTGAGGTCCATACAATTTTTGATATTTGAACTAAAGTGGCAGCAGCTTTTAAAAATCTGGAGATTTTTGCATTATTTGGATGCTTGGCTTCTAATGGATAACATTTATGGAGTTGTCACTCGGTGCCAAGTATTTTCCAAGACCTTGTAATGTTTTATGAGATCCTTACAACAGTCTTATGCTTCGTATGTTATTATCTCCTTATTCTGAAGAAATAAAGGCACAAAGAGAATAAGTGACTTCTAAGATCATAGAGCAAATAAGCAGTAGAGATACTATTTAAAACCAGACAATCTAATTCCAGAGTTCATGTTCATAACTGCTACACTATGCCCAACTTCTTTGCTGTATGCTGGCCTGGGAACAGTAGACCAGAGCTAGTGGCCTTTTTCAGTTCACTGCTCATTTTTGTCCCTTCAAGTCACCAGCCTCACTTTATAGGTATCTTACCACACCATGCAGGGATATTAAGTTGCTATTCCTATGTTTGATACCTTACCCAAAGTCACATGGCCTTTCACTGATGAATCAAACTTCTGAATTCAGGTCCTCTGATTTGTAGACAACTGCATTAGAAATAATTATACCTAAGTGCATGCGATATATATATATATATACATACATAATAATTTCCAAGTTTCATCCTTTGTTTTTTGTGGCATCATACTTTCCTTCTAGGATTTCCTCCACTCTTAGTTTCTGCTCTTACTCTGGTGTAGATGATTCCAATTCTTTCTCCTGATTTCCAGCCCTTCATCTCTGACTGTATTAGTCATTTGCATATCTACCTCCCCCCCACCAAAATTGAATTCATGTTCCCCCAGACTAACTTCCCCAATACTATGAAGGAGTGACTGGAGGAAAACATGCTGATGGAACAGAGACTGGTTATGAGTTACCTATAGCAGTCTTCCCTGAAGGAGGAAGGCCCAGCCGTGGATGGGGATTGTGGGAATGGAAAAGAAAACAGCAACCAAGGGGTACTTCAGGAGAATAAGAGGGGCCCTCTCCCTAACCAAATGTGGGGGATAAGACTTGAAAGTCATGAAAGTGACATACCGGGGGAGGGAGTGACGGAGAGCAGGGAAAATGATGTAAGTCAGCAGTTTTCAACCTTTTTCATCTCGTGGCACACAAACTACTAAAATTCTGCAGCACACTAAAAAGATATATTTTTTGCCGATCTGACAACAAATAGGCATAACTTTCATTCATTCACGCTGGAGGGTTATTGTTGTGTTGGCTGTTGTCATTTTTTAATTTGACAATCTATGAGAAAAGAGGTCAATGCCCTTGACTAAATAGTCAGGTATCACATGTTTTAAAAATTCTTGCGGCACACTGGTTGAAAATCGCTGGCGGTGATGGTGCCTATCAGTGAAAGATGAGAGGTGGGAGAAGCTCTTTTAGGGATGTTAAATGTTTCAGAATTGCGTGTGAGCTTATGTCAAGATATGAATAGAGATGGCTTACTGACAACTGGAGATGCTGGAATAGCTAGCTCTTCCGGAGTAAAAAATAGAAATCTGACCAGCCTGGAAGTGGTCATTAAAGCTGTAAGTCATGGCTGGCAATATCAGATTTGTTACCTGGGCTTTAGAGATCTGTTTAGTTCACTAGTTTTGTTCTTTGGCTACTTTTCAAGTGCCAGATGAAAGGGAACATGGAAACCACAAAGGCAGAGCTGCTGTGGCTAAAGGGGCAGGGAGTCGGGTGGTAGCAGGGACGGCCACATAGACTGTCTTCCAGCCTCTCCTCTTGCTTCAATCCTTTTATGTTACAGGTGATGAAAAGGTCCCTAGAGCAAGGTGATTTGTCCTAGATATTAACCTCAAATTAGTGGCAGAGGCAGAACTGGAACCCAGCGACCAGCTTTTTCATTCTACTCACAGAGTTCTTAAGAAAAGCTCAAACACATGGTTTTTTCATTTTTATTATCTTTCTCTTCTTTAGAAACGACTTTAGGCAAGTCAGCAGCTCCCCTGCATGTGATGTAGGGAATGCGGCACCCACAGGCCATTCTTGGTCTTAATGGCCCTCTCATTAAAGATCATCCTGCTACAAAGCCTGGTCCAGATAGTCTGTTAAAGTTGCAAAACCCCCATAACTGATATGTATCCTCCCAATTTTTATTATGAATGTTTTAAAATTTTAAACTTTTATAAAATCTTAAATAGTACCATGAACAGCTATGTATCCTCCTAGGTTTAATAATTAACATTTTGCCATATTTGCTTACCTCTACATAAGCACATATTTTTTTTTTGCTGACCACTGTCAAGTCAGACATCTGACACTTCACCCCGAAATATTTTATGTATCTCCTCAGAGGAAAGACCTTGTCTGGCATATGTATAATACCGTTATACACAAATTCATTAAAGCATCAAATATCCAGTTCATATTTAAATGTCCCTAATTGTCTTAAAATGTTTTTACAGTCTCCTTTTAGAAACTAGGGTCCATTGCAATATAATCTATACTATTACAGAGCACTGAAAAGAACAGTAGGTTTCTATTCCATAATTTTTGATCCCCAAATTTGACAAAAGCACAAACACAAAAATCAAAAAGCAATCCTGACTAGTAGGTATAAATGTAAAAGTTGTAAAAGCATATTACCAAAGCTTTCAGTACATTAGAGGACTGAATTGTTCAGGATATTGAGTTTGAACCCTCAGTTTCTCTTTTCCCCTCTGTCATTACACAGCCACCTTATTAGGCAGATCCCACTGACGTCTTGGGTGCCGACACCAATTTGGAAAACTCCACCCCGGTCACAGCGACCAGTTCAAATAGCCCAAGGCAGTCAGCACGTGGTATTACCCCTAGTCGCAGTGCTAATCCAACCAACGACACAGTCAGACTTTCGCCGAGAATTGGAGGGGTCGGTTGTTAAACAAACCAGGCTCCACCCTGATTCGGGTCGCCCTTTCTTTGTCCGTTTGTCTTTCCAGGCATTCGTTTTTCCGGACTGTGCTGTAATTAGCAGTTTCTCGTTGGCCCATTCCAGCGCCAACAGCGAGCGATTGCTGTGCGACGGAGTACAGCAAGCAACCCGTCCCAGCGCGGCAGGCGGGACCGGAGGCGGGGCGAGGGCGGAGCCTAGGGCGCCTTGCCCCTCCCCTTTTGACGCGGATTTGCCACCTCCCCCGTCCCTCAAGGCGCAGCTTCCGTTGGTCCGGGGAACTCAGCTCCCGCGGTTCCGTGCACGGTGCTTCCTGGGAGAGCCATGGCCAGTGAGTAGCGCTGCGAGCTCCGGCCGGAGGGGAGGTTTCGGGTGCGGAGCCGGCGTGGAGGGGCGGGCATGACGCCGCACGGTCCGTGGCCTACGCAGACCTGGTGTCCGTGGAGCTCCGGGCTTGGGCGAGCGGGGCGGGAGGCGGCCGCGGAGCGCTGGCCGGAGCACTGGCGGGGATTCCAGTTTTCCTCGGGGCGTCGGTGGGGCCGCTAGCCCAGGGTCGCGCCTTGCTGACCGCTGGGCTCCTGCGTCCGGTAAGGCAGTGCTTGTAGGTGAGTTGCAGAGCCACCTACCATAAATTCACCTGCGCGGGAGGGGCAGGTATTCATGTATAATGCAAGTTCGCCCCTCCAAAAACTACACTTTCAGTAAAGCCTTCTATAATCATGGTAATTATGATACTTCTTCAAGTGTGAGAGCCTCTGCCCAGCGCGATTCTTGGACGCTTAGGTTTTGCACTAGAAGCGGGACTATCAAGTGGGGTTGCTTTCACATTCTTCACCTAAGATTGATTTTTGAACTTGGGTTTATTTGTAGCTTGAGTCCTATCACGTGAAAACGAAGAACTTGTTTTTCTTGATTTGGGCTGTGCTTTAAGAGGACTGGATCATTCTCTCCTCATTGCACACCCGCACCCCCTCCCACACGTGGGGAATGCCCTCCTCTCCTGAGCAAAAAACTGGGTAGGTAGTTTCTTCATCTGGACCTTGAGCTTTAAGGTTGGGTATTAACGTGTTGGTTACACGTCCCCATCCTGGATCAGCCCCAGGGGTGAGTTTGCCCCCAGGCCTGTGCCAGATTCTTTCACATGAGGAAGTGAAGTGCTCTGGACTTAGTCTGGAGACTTGGATTATTACAGTCTGGACTCAGTATCTTTCCACGTCAACAAGCCATTTAATGTCTCTGGACCTTAGTTCCCTGACCTGTAAAACGGACATAAACTGCCCCTGCCTGGGAGTCTTGTGAGGCTCCCATGAGATAAGATTTGTGGGAATGCGATTTGTGTTTCATTTCATCCTAGAGTGCCGTGCAAGTTGGTGGCTGAATGATTGTTCAGGATTGGTGTAGAAGTCCGTTTTACACACCTTCGTCTGGATGTGACTGGTGTCTTTGAAGAGGCCAGGCATGACAGAGGCTGATGGAGAGCTATGGTTCTTAATGCTGTGAATCTTACTTCCTTGAGGAGTGTTTTCAAGTTACTTGACCACCCCCCTCAAAAAACAAACAAACAAACAAACAAACAAAAAACCCAACTAACAAACTAGGTGCCCAGACTGCTTTAGAGTTTCCGATTTGGGATTGTTGCTTTGCCACCACTGACTTTGTGCAGCTTCCCCGTGCAAGCCTCTTGTTGCCTCATTTACAAAGTAGTGTTAATGAAACCTCACAGATGCTTATACGTATAAAGGACCTGGCATATTCCTTATGTTGTTCCCATGTTGGTCCTTGCACTTACTATATTTTATTCTTTTCTTCCCCCCTGGGTAAGTCCTTCAGTGTCAGACTATGATGACTATTAAGGCAGCAGAGACCCACAAAATCGTTGTGTTTTCGTTTTACAGCTGAGGAGATGAGGTGACTAGTACTCCCCAATGACGACATTTTCCTGCTGCAACCCCTCTGTGGAGTGGGTGATTTTCAGGCTATCCCAGGCCTAATTCAAGGCAGCTGCCTTTCTGGGTGGGATGGGGTAGAGGGCAAGCCAGTCGGTAATAGGCACGCGGACATCCTCTTTCCACCTCGCCGGAGCAGAGACGAAGCCCAGCTTCTGAGTTACAGTGGAGACCTTAAGTGGGTCTGTGTGATGTTCTGGTAATATTCTCAACATACCTGTTAGTCCCAAAGTAATCCCAGCTTTTGTCCCTTATTTTAGTTTCCTTTGTTTTTGTGCAGATTCTTAGACTATTTAACGAGCTGCATTCAGAGTTAAATTTCGCTCTTCTCACTGTATTTAGAATAAACTAAGGAATCGGACATCTGCATTTTCCTTTTAGGGTTAACCCTGAGCAGAATAGGCTTTCATCAAAAGCCAGGTCTGTCAGCGTTGTCTCTTCTAGGGACATTTGCACAGTTACAGAGTGAGAGCTCTCTAATGGTGGGGTTTTCAGACTGTAGAGCAGAGGTAGTGTAGGGAAGGCAGGACACTACTGCTAATTCCGGAACTTTGCAGTTTTGTAGGTTACAACATGCTTTGGGTCTAGTGCAGTCTCCCCTCAAACCATGAGCGAAAACTGGATCAGTCAGTGTCCCCGTAGGACACAGAAACCACACCAGTCACTTGAACAGGGAAAGTTTTATGTGAAGATTTATCAATCAGTATGCCCTGGCCAGTGTGGCTTAGTTGGTTGGAGCATCTTCCTGTACACCGGAAGGTCGCGGGTTCCATTCCCGGTCATGGCACTTGCTTAGGTTGCCTGTCCAGTCCCCAGTCGGAGTGCGTGTGGGAGGCAACTGATCGATGTTTCTCTTCCCCTCTCTCCCCCCCCTTCCCCTGTCTCAAGAAAATAAATAAATATATGAAAGAACTATTAACCAATAAAAAGCGATTACTATAAGAGCCAAAAGAGAACTCTAAAGAATACAAGAAAAGCACATGTAGGGTGTAGCTTCTACCTCAAGGAAGGAATAAGCCTGACCTCCTTGCCCCAAGGCTGACAACAGATCTTGTTGGCAGAGCTGGCTACATAATTTATGGGCTCCAGTCCCCAGTAAAAACGTGGAGCCCCTTGTTTAGATAGGAGGAAAAAGTGCTGTTAAGATTTCCTTCCTCAGCATCTCAACATCTCATGGTGTTTTCTATTTGGTACTTAACACTGTGTCCTTCGGGCACAGTGATACACATTGGGTGAGTACAGACCCTCACAGGTGCTCACTGGCTGCCACACTCCCCTTCCTGCTGGCGACTAGACTAGGCATTGTGTCCCAGCCCCTGGACCCACTGCGCCAGTCACAGTGGGATTTCACCTTCTGCGCTGGGATGCACTCAGTTACCTGGATCAGGGGTAGGCCCGAGGCCCAAGATCAAATAGTAAGGAATAATTCTGTGTCCAAACCTAGCTGTCAGGAATAGTTCTGTATTCGAACCTAGTTGTTTTCCTTCAAGCCGTATTCTCACTTGTGTGAAAAGCAGGGCCTGCCTACTTCACTTGGGGTTGTTGTGCTGGGTATGGGGCTTTGCCCTTGGCTGTTGCTCTCTCTCAGAGTCTCTCAACATCACCATTTTTGACAATTTGGACCAGATAACTTGCCGTGGGCGAGTGCCCTCTACATTTCAGCATGCTTAGCAGGGTCTCTGTCCTCTTCGCCACAGATGCCAGTAGCACCCACCCATTGAGTCGTGACAATCAAAAATGCCCCCAGACACTGCCAGATGTCGTGGGAGGCAAACTTGCCCTCAGGTTGAGAACTGCTGCTCTGATTGAGCAGTCCGGTTTCCTGACAACTGTTTTCTCTTCACCCTCAGCTTTCCGCCTGGCCCTCATCCAGCTTCAGGTTTCTTCAATCAAATCTGATAATCTCACGCGAGCCTGTGGCCTCGTCCAGAAGGCAGCCACACAAGGAGCAAAGATAGTTTCGCTGCCAGTAAGTATGGAGGCAGCCCTCCCTTTCTGGGAACTGTTGGCTCAGCAGAGTAGCGTCTGCTAGCTCTGGTTTTCCTCTGTGCCTGGGGTCCAGCAAGGTCTTCGGGACCCAGGATTGTCCATGTTTGTCTGGAAGATGGCCCCTCTCAGGGACCTTTGGGATAGGACATGCCACCATGGTTATAGGACTTTGACTTGAGGATCAGCCTACTTCGTTCAGAATTCTAGGAGGTTGAAGGGCTTGCCTAAAGTAGAATGCTCTGTACCTCCGATACCTCCCTTCTTTCCTTGTATAGTTCTTCACAGGACCAGGAAGTATTGGTTTTAGAGCTCAGCCTCCTATATTTTAAAATAATTGTTGAAAACTGAAACTTGTTAGAGACATTTAGGAAGCTGTGGTATCTTCCTCAAGCCAGTAGGACTCTGCATCCCGTTCCTAGGTGATTTCTCTTAAAACAGAACCAGCTGAAGGTTGAGTGCATTTGTTTGTCAGCAAGTTGGGTGTCAGCTCCAGAGAAGGATCCTGCACATGGCAAGGCCTGTATCTACCGGCTTCTTCCCCAGGCAGAGGGTCAGTGGTGGCACTATTCCAGATAGCCCCACCCCCACTCTCCATGGGGAGGAGGCAGCCCTCTGCAAACTGTGCTTAGATTGGCTGGAGAACTTTCAGGGCCACCTTGTATTTTAGGCTCCAGGCCATCACAGATGCGAGTAGTGGGTAGGAATCTTTGATGAGGGAGCTCAAGCTTAATGTTAATCCAGCCTTTGTTACCGCTCTAGTCATGGGCTCCCCCGTACTTGTACCCTACACTTGGTCTCTTGTTGGTTATGTTGCCGGAGGTCAGTCCACAGACCAGGAGTGAGAGCACTTGGATTCAGCGTGTGCCCCTCTGTCTAACATGTGTTTTGTACAAGCTGGTGATCCTCGGGCTTGAGTTTCCTGGTACAGTGTGTGGTGTACAGGTGATCTCGATAAATGAGAAACGAATGATTGGAGTCACAGTGTAGTTGTTCTTGCTTTTTTATAACAACTATTGAAGACAGACCTACCCTGGGGAATGATAGATTTTGGAGGAGCTTAGAAACAGTTCAGTGTTACAGATGAGGAAATCTCTTTAACTTCTGTGGCTTTCACAGGCTCATAATTTTGAACGTATGATGCATCCTAACTCCCAGAGTCCTGTGAGGAAGCCCAGTTGTAGTAGGTCCTGGGTGCCCTGGGAGTGCATAGGTCTCCTGCAGACGGGAGGGAGACAGTTCCAAGACAGTTCCAGCCTTCTGCCCAGATGACCAGGATGTGGTTGAACATACGTGTTTCCTACAGCCCCACGGGAGCCAGCTGCTGAACCCTTCAGTGGCTACAGGCTCTGGAGCCCTGGGATGTCAGTGTTGTTTGTTTGTTTCTTTGTTTCATCAGCTGTTTACCCCTTTGAGAGCTGAGCTGGAAGCAGCAGCTATGTCTTCTTACAGCAGAACTTTAAAATGGGTTGGGTGCTTTGATTTTTTTCCCTTTTTCTCTGTCAACATTATTCTAGGAATGCTTTAATTCTCCATATGGCACAAACTATTTTCCTGAATATGCAGAGAAAATTCCTGGTGAATCCACACAGAAGCTTTCTGAAGTAGCAAAGGAGTGCAGCATATATCTCATTGGAGGTAACTTCCTACTGTCAAGGTATAATGGCCTAAGCATTAAAAACATGTGAATATTTTTGTTGTCACATTTAAATAGTGGGATACAAATTATCCATTGAAAAGAACCAAGTAGATCTGTATGTAGTAAAGTGGAGAGCGCTCCCAGACACACTCTTAAGTAGAAGAACAAGTTCAAGATGATATGAACAGATATTTCCATTCAGCTTAATCACCACACAAAGGGTTATTGATGTTTGTGTGTAGTTATGTGTGTAACACAGAGTCAATATTGTAGAGGGACACACACCGAACTGATGACGATAATGTTCCCTGGAGAAGGAGCGGGTGGAAAGGGGCAGGTGGAAATGTGGAGAGAAAAGCCGTAGCTGAGTGTCTTTCGTTATAGTCATGCAAGGTTAATTTTTTCTTCTTAAAGAGCTGTGTACAAAGTAGCTTTATGTGGTTTTGAGATAAATTTTAAAATGTTCTATTTGTTTAAAAAATCAGTACAGTAAAACTGTTTAGTAAATACAGCAAACAAAATTACTTCTCTACCATGCTATATAAGAATTAGAAATGATTAAGAGGTGGAGAATTGAAGGCATAGCAAGAAGAGACAGAAGCAGGAACTGGGCTACACTCAGTGGTGGAAAGGCTTGGGGCTCTCATTCCCCCTTGGAGGCGTTTCCCGGGTGCAGCTGTGTTGCAGGAAGACCTGGTGGGTTTAAGTTGCAAAACAGTGAATTCCCCATGGTGCTGCGATGGTTCAGATTAAATGTTGCTAGAGGTCTAAGCCGAATTCGGAAACAGTCTGGATATTTTTAAAGCATGTCTTTAACGTTTGACCTAATTATATTTTATCTACACTGGAGTTTATCTCTGAAAGATTGTATTCAAGAAGGAAAACAACTGATTAAGTGACCCTTAGAAGTAAGCTTTATTGTTGGACCAAGGTGACATTTTATCAAGCCTTTGTCCAGTTCCAAAAGAATGCTTTTTTCAGGGTGTTTTCTGTGCCTGTGTGTTTCTCCTCTCAATGAAAGGTTCCATTCCTGAAGAGGATTCTGGGAAATTATATAACACCTGTCCCGTGTTTGGGCCTGATGGAGCTTTACTGGTAAAGCACAGAAAGGTAAGCAGGGCCCTGGTCAGTGTGGCTCACTTTGTTGGAGTGTCATCCGTAAACTGAAAAGTTGCGGTTCGATTCCAGCTCAAGGCGCGTGCCTGGGTTCTGGGTTCAGTCTCCGGTCGGGGCACATGTGAGAAGCGGCAGATCGATGCTTCTCCTCCTCTCTCCAAAATCAATTAGCATGTCCTTGGGTGAGGATGGAAAATAGATAGGTTAGTAGGGAATGTGGCAAGTCTCATTGCTTCTTGAGACTTTACTATGAATTCCCATAGTCCCCCCTTGTATTGTGCATACAGCAGGCATTTTGACTAGATGGCACAAGAGGCTGTTCTTGGCTTTTGGCACTTTGATAGAAATTTTAACCTGTCAACATCAGCAAAGGAGAAACCTGCAGGTCTTTTAATTAGAGTTGCATGGATATAGAGACATTGCTTTGGGGAAGTTGACATCTTTGCAGTCGTAAGTGCATGTACATTTAGGATTGTTAAGTCTTCTTGGCAAGTTGATCCTTTTACTGTTATGAAATATCTGGGGTTTTTTTTTAGCTTATAATACTCTTTGTCTTGAAGTTTATTTTATCTCTGATAGTACTATAGCCACTCTTATACTTACTTTTTGTATGGCGCGTCTTTCTTTAATCTCTTATTTTTGAACTATGTATGTCTTTACATTTAAAATTTGTAGACAGCATGTAGTTGGGTTTTGCTTTTTTATTCTGACAGTCTCTGCTTCTTAACTGAAATGGTTACTCCATTTATAGTTAATGTAATTTTGATATATTAAGCATATTATTATATTAAGCATATAGATATTTTACTATTTTTTCATTTGTTTCCCTTTTTTGCATTCTTTGGGGTTGAGTATTTTTTAGAATTTCATTTTAATTAATCCGTTGGCTTTTAAATTATACCCCATTGCTGTATCTTTAAGTTGTTGCTCTAGACATTACAATTTGCATCCTTGTCACAGTCTACTTGAGTTAATATTATCCTATTTCATGTGAAATTTCCTATCTCTTTCCCATTTTTATACTATAGTTGACACACACATTGAATCTACATACATTATAAATCCCACAAAACCCTTATTCTTTAAGTAGCATGTATTTCAAAGAAATGAAGAGAAATTATTTTTTATGTTTACCCACATATTTCTCCCTTCTGCTTTTTTTCTTTTCTTCCTGAAGACCAGGTCTATCTGGTGTTTGTTCCTTCAAACAGAAGGACCTCCCCTAACTTTTTTGTAGTGAGGATCTGATAACTCTGCATTTTCTTAGTTGTTTATGAACCTATCTTTAGTATGTCTTCATTTGACAAATGTTTTGGAATAGAATTCTGGGTGGACAGTTTCCCAGCCACACCCCAGCAGTTTGAGTGACATTATTCACTTATTTTCTGGCATCTTTTTTCTTTTTTTTTCCTGATAAAAAGTCAGTGGTAATTTGTATTGTTGTTTTCTGTATGTAATTTGTGGGTTTTTTTTTTAACTTCTTTTTTTAAGATTTTATTTTTATTTATTTTTAGAGAGAGGGGAAGGGAGGGAGAAAGACAGGGAGAGAAACAGCAATGTATGGTTGCCTCTCACGTGGCCCTCACGGGGACCTGGCCTGCAACCCAGGCATGTGCCCCGACTGGGAATCGAACCGGGACCCTCTGGTTCCCAGCCCGCGCTCAATCCACTGAGCTACACCAGCCGGGGCTGTAATTTGTGTTTTTATCTGCCTGCCTTCCAGATTTATTTTTTGTAAATTTCAGTTAATATTTTGCTTCTAATGTGCCTACATGGTTTTCTTTGTATTTGCCTTGCTTTGTGGTTCCTGATTCTGCACATGTAAGTCTTTAACTACATGTGGGAAATTTGGGGGCATTATTTTGTTAAGCATTTTTCTCTCCCATTCTCTTATGGGGTCCCAGTGTTGGTACTGTTCCTCCAGACCAGGTCACCAAGGCTTTCATTCCTTGTTTTTATTTTTCCAACCCTTTTTCTCTCTCTTCTTCAAACTGGGCAATTTTCATTGATCTACCTTCAAACTCACTGAGTCTTTCTTCTGTAATCTCCAGTCTCCTATAAGCCAAACCAGTGAAATTTTTTAAAATTTCAGATATTGAATTTTTCAGTTCTAAAATTTTTATTTGGTTCTTTTTTATAGCTTTTATTTCTCTACTATTATTTTTATTTGTTTAATTCATTAAGAGCAAGTTCTTCTTCATTCCCTTGAGCTTAGTTTCAATAGCTCCTTTAAAGTCTTTGGTATTACCACATCCAGGTTGCGTTGGGGTCTGTCTGCTCCATTGATTGCCTTTTCTTCAGAGTTTAGGTTGTATTTTCCTGTTCCCTTGTGTGTATAGTAATTTTGGATTCTGCATTATTAGATACTGTGTTCTTGAGATTCTCTAGTTTCTATTATATTTCTTTGAAAAGTGTTTAGTTTTTTTTTTTGTTTTTTTTAATTATTTTATTGTTGTTCAATTACAGTTGTCCGCATTTACCCTCCCCCCACCCCACCCCAGGCAAACCCACCTCCCTCCCTTGCTTCCCCCCTCCCCCTTGGTTTTGTCCATGTGTCCTTCATTGCAGGTCCTGAATACCCTTGTCCCCCTTCTCCCCTTCCCCTTCCCCTCTGGTTACTGCCAGAATGT